>BMAU01019481.1:1800000-1990000 GCA_019973935.1 Trichonephila clavipes
GGAAAATAATAACATTGTTTAATGTGAGCTTTCATAAGTCTAAAAGGAGAAAAGAGAAAACGTTCGGTGTAAAGTTTTATGAGTATTGCTTTATTTCCTGTATTTTGTTGTGAAAATGATTAAAATTTGGGATCTATTTTCTACGGGAAAGGACACAGTGGAGTATTTCCAGAAATTGGGATCTAATACTGAAGCACCCACAAGGGGTTACGGAATTTGATATAATAATAAACATCGCAGAACTGTAATACAGCATTCAAATACAAATGTATGTAAATTTACTTGGCGTCATCTACGCCAGTGCTCTCCAACCTTTATATCGCCACGGACCGGTCAACGTTTGATAATTTTACCGCGGCCCACTAAGGGTGAGTACATTGTGGGGGAGTACGTTGGTTGTTTATATTTTGGATTGTTTTAATTTTAATAATTTTAATTTTATTGCATTCAAACATGTCTTCAGAATAAATTACAGTTACACCAAAAAATTAATATTAAAGGACTTATCATGGAATATAAAGGCATTTCTCTGGAAGGTCACAAAAACATGAGTGAAATACACCACAGTAAATAAAATAGAAATCATTTAAACTTCCTTGGTAGGCCCGGTACCCTTTGATCCATGGACCGGTACCGATCAACGGATCAGGGATTGGAGGCCACGGGTGTACACGAAAGAAAAGTACTATATATATAAATATATTTGATTTTGAACATAATTACGGTGTTTTAGCCACCTGCATCATGTAATTATTATTAGATCTTCCATTAATTTCAAGTATATGTATTTTTAAAGACATATATAGTATCCAATTCTGCTAAATCTTCAACAAATTTTTTGTCGACTGGTTATTTAGGAAGAAGCTGCAAAAGCTGGAGTTTGTTTCCACACATATGCTGTAAAGTTAACAGCATTTAGAAACGCTTTCTGCTTTTGCAATTCTTTTTTGATTTCTTGAAATTAGTCGACTGTACAGTACTAAGTACCTAAACATAAGCTCAAAAATTATATGTACCAGACACATAATACATATTTCATTCTGATTTTATTTCTAAGAGAATACTAAAAAGTTTACTATACGTTTCAAATAAAATTATTATCCTCTAAATGAAGTAAAACACACTCTGAGAGGGAATATATCCTTTCAGTAGAAGCTTTAACACATTGGTTTTCTATTAAATATTAAAGCTGCAATAAAATATAAAATATTTATAAATACAAATATTTATTTTAAACTTCCATTGACCCATATTTTTCATAAGTAATCCTCATGGATATTCTGTGAAGATTTATTTAATACAGATAAAAGTAACAAATAACGTTTATTTTTTAAAACCATAAATTTACTAAATAAAAAGACATTCGTCTATGCAATAGCAATAAATAATGCCGATCAATAAAATAGTCTGCAATTCCGCGTTCTTATAAGGGTCTTCCTTTTCATAGAAATATTTGAAAAATGCGCATTTGATTTCTCGGCTATCTGACAAAGAGACTTCATTTACATGAATTCGTTCGAAGATTCGAATTCTGCCGTTGCAGTGAAGAAGGAATATGCGTAGAATATAGAAGAATATGATTTTGAAAGGTATCCCCCAAGTGGTGTGTTTCAGACAAAACGTCTCAAGATTTTGAAGGGTTTCTTATTACGCTCATAAATTCAGAGTTCCACAAAGATTGAATGGAAAATTATGATACAACGGCATGAAGCGATTTCAGAAGAACTCTGTTTATTTTCATGTAAGCAGCTAGAACATCATAAATGTTTACGTATTTATGTTAGCGAAAATTTTCCTTATTTTTCTCTATTATTCTTGCAACCACTTCCTACAATGACATTTCGTTCAGTGGTGTAAATAGATTCTGCTATTTTAATGAGTAGTTCCATGCTTTTAAATTTGCTACAGTGGATCGTCGCAGATTTTATATATTACTGTTTGACTATTGTTTAAGATTCGATTATAATGATGCTAACGCAGAGTTTCTCAAACTTTGGGGCATACCCCCAAGGGGGACAAGAGCAAAAATATTAGTTTATTGAAAGTAAACAAACAAAATACATTCTGACATAATATAAAAATAAAATATTTACGCTGTCATAATATACTTATAAATGTATCAGTATTGCAGATTGTATTTGATAATTAATTTGACATAACTAAGTTAAGAACAAGTTTAATAATTGCCAGTGACCCCCATGGGCTTGTCATACACGTATATAAAATTATATTCAAAAATTAACACTTATCTGGATAATTTGTACGATTTATAATTAATCGTAAAACTGTCCATTAAAAGTTACGCAATTCGCTCCCCATTGTCACCGCTTTCTACGTAGGAGGGCGTTTGTGGGGCATTAAGAGATGGGGGGGAGAAAATGAATTAATAAGCAAATTCTCTGAAATAGGTACATCCTTTTCAAACACTGTCAAGATCCTTTTATTGCATTCCAAAGACTTTGGAATAATTTTATGTATAACAGTGCACAGAAAATATCATATTTTGCAAAAACGCATATATGCGCCCGAGAAAATTAACGCTTTGGCTGAGCGAGAAATTTATATAGGCTGATGGTACTTCAGAGGTTAAACTCGTATTGTAGCTTTATCGTCCAAATATAGTATTATTGAATTCAACACATTATTCTTGTATGAAGGGGGAAAAGCGTGGTAAAACTTATGATTGAATAGATTGGGCTTAAATATTGAAAGTTTGAGAGGCACTGCTGTAACATTTGTGAAACGTATTTATATAAAGTGGTAGCTTGACACTAAATGTTTTCAAACTGGTTTTGGTTGCTTAAGTATTGCATGTTCAGAAAGTAATATGTCATATAGTAAAATGATTTCACAAAACAAATTATTATAAAATCATTTTTGTTTCATTATTTACAACTTTCCTAAACTACTAAATAAGACAAAATGCATTATGTTCATTTTCTCATAATCAATCAAATGGTGATTTTTTTATAAAACCTTTTCAGAATATATATATATATATATATATATATATATATATATATATATATATATATATATATATATATATATATATATATATATATATATATACTTAAAGTATACCATCACTTTTGTTTTACATTTATACAAAACTTTTAGCTTCTCTGATGCAAATTTAACAGGACAGCATGAAATAGTTATAGTTACAAATGAAGAAAAATGTATTAACTGCGTTTGTAGAAAATGTATTAAATGTATATTGCCAAACATTTTACAAATATCTCTCTCTATATATGGCTCTAGATAAAACCTACAAATATAAAATATTCTCTTCATTGGTGCAGAAATTTTTCATTTTCACCACGCGTGCGCGGATTTCAATATCTAATTTTTAACCAGATTCATTTTCTCTTGAAGCACTTGCCATTTTGCCAATGTACCTGAATTATACCCCTGGGCATAAAATCCCCCTTTCTTCTAACGCTCGATGATAGATCCCTAACAAATATGAGAAAAATCTCGAAGAATGTGTCGCCTTGGTAAGGAAAGTTTCGTTTTCGCTCTCTTGGAATGCGAAGGCAGAAAATTGCTTTAGCTGTTGCTGGTTTCCCTCGCTGAAAAAGAATTTCTCAAAAATAAAAGAATTGGGGGGTATTTCTTTATATTCTATATTTATACACTCAAATTGATTTTTAAACATAATACATATTGTCCAACAATGGATAAGTAATTCAAATAGTGTGGCTCTTTTCACTTTGGAAAACTGATTTTGTCAAATTAACTGCATCAGTTTGTTTATCAGATACATTTCCATTTGCGATATGTGGGAAAATTATATTATAATTCACTATTTTTATACTTTAATTTTACAACAGAAGAAAAAAAATCTTCAGCATAAGTTAAAGGGTTATAGGGGGATTGGCTGAATGTAAAAATAGTTTATAGAAAAAAAATAATATTTGCAAAGATTAATTGAAGTTTTATTTCATAAATACACACACTAAATTAATTCCTATTTATATGCTAAATAAAACATATTTTGGCTACAAAGTTAATTAAGAGAATATTTTTATAATTCAACATCTCTTCAATAAAATTTTTGCTACGATGGTAACTTTTAAGAGAGCTTCTAAACTCCTTCAACATGTTGCAAATATACATTTAAGTGACTTCTCAATACTTTTTTTATAACCACAGACAATTAGTGTAAAAATAGATACTTTTTATTAAAATAGCTAAAGTTTTGTCATAAAAAGAATGCATAATTATTAAAAATTACTTTATTATAATGAATAAAAAAAAATTCAAGTAGTTAAGACAAATTCAGAAAAAGAAAGCGTGTATCAGTGTGAACACGCGTTCGAAGTTAACTTCTTTGGCTGATATTAGTGCTTTTCCAAATTTATATTTATGTCTTTAATTGTTTTTTTAAAAAAATACGTTATTTTCATTGAGAATAAAAATAGCTGTTTTTCTAAAAATTAAAAACTTTCCTCAAAAATGTTGCAATTTTGTAATTTAATCCCATTGAAATACTTTACTTTTACTCATTGTGATTAATGAAATACATAATATACTATTTGGTTGATGGAATAATAATAAAGACATTCTTCAAATTTACTTTAAATATTACTAGAATATTCCTGCTTATTTCAATTTTTATCACTATATATATATTACGAGTAAATGTGACTGTTACACAAGAAATATTGCGGAATTTTATATATACACTGCTGGACAATTGCTAAGGACGGATAACACTATCATCCATAGCAACCAAAAAAATGAAAGGAAGCAAAATGTGGAAAATTAGAATAAGTGTGGGATATTAGTAAGAAGAAGTATGAGTATGAAAATTTTTTTACACGTTTGTTCATCACGTGATAGCGTTCATAAGAGCTTAAAAGGTTTTGACGAGTGTGGACAGTTGTTGTTTCAAATCAAAGTTTTACAGGAAAGATTTAATAGACGAACTTAAAATTTTTGGCATGTCTTCCCGACATCACATAGATGATTTTATGCGTGGCGAATTATTGGAAAGATCGAAGAAGGGCGAAAAATAACAGATGTTGCCAGGGAGTTCGACATCGCTCACAGCGTTGTTTCACGGCTGTGGAAGTCATTTAAAACTACTGGAATGTGTAGTAGACGGCACGGGGGAGGTCATGTTAGAAGTACGACGCCTGCAGAAGACAGATATATCGTCCTATCAGCAAAAAGGAACAGGCACACCACAGCTCAGCAGGTGGCAAATCAGTTTCTCTTGCTGCCTCAGAAAAGCAGATCTCCCGAAAAACTGTTGCCAGACGTTTGAGGGGAGGAGGACTATACGCACGCAGACCTGTTGTGTGTGTCCCATTGACCAGACAGCACCGTACTGCCCGTTTGCAATGGTGTCGTGAGCATCACAATTGGACTGAACAGGACTGGGCATGCGTACTATTCTCAGATGAGAGTAGCTTCAGTCTGTCATCGGATTGTAGACGCCAACTGATCTGGCGCGAGAGTGGTACTGCTTATCGTCCAGAAAATATCCTGTAAAAGGACCGATATCCGACATGCAGTATCATGGTGTGGTCCGGCATCATGATCAATGGCCACACGCGCCTACATGTGGTTTCGAAAGGGACTATGACGGCCCAACGATACATTGATGAAGTTCTACTTCCTCATGTTCGTCTTTTCCGTGGTGCTGTGGTGATAAATTTGTTTTCATGGACGACAACGCAACATGTCATCGAACACTCGCTGTTCAGGATTGTCTAGACAGCGAGGGTATTCAACGTCTCGTATGGCCAGCGCGTTGTCCAGATCTAAACCCCATTGAAAATGTGTGGGATGCTTTGGGGAGGCAAGTTGTTGGTCGAAACTATCCTCCGACAAACAAGAACACCGTCATCCGTACACTCACAGAGGAATGGGATAAATTGCCTCAACAGCTGCTGGATAATGTTGTGCAAAGTATGGTACGACGTGTGGAATGTTGCATCACACTCCACGGTGGACATATCCCGTACTGATACCTTTCTTTAAGGGGCTTGCTGACTTTTAGATGCATTGTTCCATTTCTCCGTACGCAGATCAAATGAACATTTTTTTCTTTCAGATGTTTCAAAGCTTTTGTACTTTCCAGAACAATAAATATTCTTTATTCTAATGTCTGAACAGTGTGGCAACTATATTTTATCCTACTAGGCCTCATGTATCGCTTAATGTTATGCTACATAGCAATTTGTGATCCGTCCTTAGCAATTGTCCAGCAGTGTATATTCTGCATTTTCTTATATTAGTATGATATCAGTGTTTTTTAATTTCAAGTTTATATTACTATCTTTAATTTTTTTTAAAAAAAAGTTAATTTCCCTTAAAATGGAAAAAGATGTTTTTCTCAGAATCAAAAATTTGCCTCGAAACAAAATGCAAAAATGTTCCATGCGTTGCAATTTTTGTCGAATTATAACAAAACAAACTTTCCAGAAGTATTCATCTAATGTATAGTTATAAATTCTTGGATGCATTGTAATAATAGTGATAAAGTGAAAGAAGAAATGAAAGTTTTTTATGTATAGGAAATCATTAAAATTCTTGAAATTTTTACATAAAAATTTGCGTTTACCCATATTTTGTAAATTATCATATAAAACATTTCATTGCATGCATACATTTGTAAAGAATTACTTAAAGAATTTAAATCAGGTAAAAATATGAAATATAAAAAAAATTCGAAACGCATGGAACGTTTTTAAATTTTTTAAAAACTACTAATTTTTTTCACACCAATTTTTTTATATGATTTTAGCTCTAAGTTACATAGAGCAAGTAAAAATTTGAGGCATGTTTAAAAAAATTTTACTGTCCATTGTAGTCTTAAAATACAAATTAATGAAGCACTATATAACACTTTCACAACAATCAAATTAACTACACCAAAGCATATATATGATTTAAAAACTCACTTCTTAAACTGGATTTAGAAATTCCATTCGATTGAAAATTCAGTAAACACAATTTTTTATTGCCAAACTATTGGAAGAAATGTTGTGTTGCCACTAAATTTTAAAACAATAGATTGTTTGTATTATTTCCTTAAAAGAATTTTTAAACTGTATATCCTACAAACTCCCCTTAAACTAATTTTTGACAAATTTTGAACCATTTAAATGCCTACTTCGGGTTGATTAAAAACTCACTTCCAATTTTTTTTAATTCATAAAATTGATTATAATTTTACTTCTAGGTAACGTAAAAACAAAACAAAGTATGTATCGCAAAGCTAAAAGAGGAAAGGCTTGTTAAAGCTGCTGTTGAATGAGAAGAGGGGGTGAGTGCTAGCTCAGGGCTAATAGACGAAAAACAGAAAAAAATTTTAAAAGCCGTAATTTTTAATCTATTTTTTCAATCTTTGAAAAGATTACGGGTAATACTATTCTACATATGGAAAAAAGTTTCGTTAGATTATTTTTATAAGTAATGAAGTTATTAAATATTTAATTAAAATTTTGAGTATTTTTTGAAAAATCGCAAAAAAAAAAAAGATTTCGTATTTTTTTTTTATGACTGATTCTAAAAGAGAAAAGCATGAACTTGTTTAGAATAAAATATCAATTCATTAACTCGAAAGGAAACTTAAAGGGAATGATTTAGAAACCCTTTTTATAAAAGCGTATCCATTTTGACTCACTTTAAAAATATCGTAAAAAATAAAAAATATCATTATTTTGTTTAAAAAAATATACCATATCGTGGAGAAAAAAATTATATTTCCTATTCTGTAATTATTTTTTTGTCTGAGGTAGATAGAAGGAATTAGATGGCGTTTTTTTAAAACGAGGGGGGATTTGGAACTTCATTCATTTCTACCTTACATTCATCGCTAACCGTAACTGGTAACGCGTAAAGGAAATTTCTCCCTACCGTTGCCATAAGAAGTTAACTTCAAAAAAAGGGGGGATGTTACAAAAAGTTTTGTGTGAACAATACTCATCGACAGTTTCAGAATGATGTTCGCATTGCATATACATTGATGGGGGAAAAAATCCCAAAACGAAGAAAGAGTTTCGCTAGATAAGCAAAATTTGGTAGGCATATGTATGCATCTAAAATATGACGGTATATGGTGAAAGAAGCATTTCTCATTCATAATTCTGTTATTACGGTGCTCGAAACACATCGTCTTAGTAGGTTTACCCCTCTTGTGTTTCTATGCCAGGCCAGATTCTCAAAACTCTTCTCAGGGGGCTGCCATATTATGTTCGGGACCCATGGTCGGGTTTACCACAACGTTGATTCAAGTTTCACGCTGGGAACATAAGAGTGATGCTAGTAGCACCCTTATAAACATGCAATAGTATACGTTGTATAGTTTGTGAGCATTATTTATCGACGTGATTTGGCGTTGGGAGTTTATGTCAGTCAAGAATGCCTATCAGTTGACGAAAAAGCCATTAACAAGTGGTCACTGGGCTAAAAATAAGTAGATTTCCCGCGATATATGCACAAGGTATTGGCAAAACCTTTTCCACAGTGAATGTTTATTGGTAGCAATGGTGAAGAGAAGATACTGACTAAAGAAAACAGGATTTTTGGTGGTGGCATTGCACTACTGAGAGTGAAGACCTCCGTTTTCGGCGAAAGGCTTCAGCACATCGTACTTGATCTACAGTAGAAATTCAAGTTACAGTTGTCAGCACAGTGACTCAACAAGTAGTTGCAAATCAATTACTTCAATCACATCGTCAAACCAGACGCCTTGAAACGTAGATTCCCTTCATTTCAAGCCGCTGCGATTTGCGATGTCTGTGGTGTTGTGCTAGTACTTTCTGGAAGATTGAGTGATCTGTTGTGCTTTTCGATGAAAGTGGTTTCTACCTTAATGCCAATGATGGTCATGTGATAATTAAAAGCAGTCTAGCTGAGGGCATGCAATCAATCTATATGTGGTTTGTACACCAGAATATACACACCAGGTGTATATAATAGAGTTTATATACACCTAGAGTTAGGTCTCAGAAGTAATTTCCTATCATTACAGGAGCCCTCTTGTGGTTATTCTACGCAATCTGAGAATAAACTTCGATGCCTGTCTGGTGATTCAACCTATAGCGTTGCAGTTAATGAACAACATTTAAGGGAATGTTTTCCAACAGGATAACATGCATCATCATTCCACTATTGTAACCCAACATACTCTACATAATATCGTTGTGTTTTCTTGCCCTGCTAGATCACCAGATCCTTATCGAATCCATCAGGAATGGGACATCGCCAGACAGTAACTTCAGTGTGACCACAGACAGCAGCAATCGTCTTTGTATTGGCCGCTTAAGTGATATATCCCGGAAATCCATTCTAAAAATGCACTAGTACATGCTTGACATATAGTACTTCTTTTCTAATATTTTCCAAAAAATTTAAGGATGTACTACGCACACAAGCGACAAAGACAAAATACATTTTTCATACTGTGTAAACTTTTAGTTAAAATATTATATATTCAGTCTAAGTGAAACAAACCAATTTGAAAGTAAATGATCACCCTTCCGTTTGAACATATACACTGCTCAAAACAATTAGGGGAGCAAGCAAAAAAGTGACGAAAACCGTGTGAGACAGCCACGTATTGGCATACAATGCATAGTACACGCGTATCAATGCGCAATACAGAAAAAAGGCGTAAAAAAATTTGGAATTAAGCTTTAATTCTTTGAAAATATGGAAAAAACATGAAAAGATGATTTAGGGCAACAATTTGGTTACATGTAAACGATAAAAAAAGGTACTGTTTAGACATGATGCATGAGTTTTAATAGGGCGTGTGGTCTCCTCGAACAGCTAAGACTGCTGCACACCTGTTTGCCATGGATGCGATGAGGTTATCGATCAGACTTTGGGGAATACTGTTCCACTCCTCAAGAAGTGCAATCTCCAAGTCTCGGACAGTAGCAGGCGGCCTTGGTCGCGCAGCAATGCGTCGTTCGAGCATGTCCTAAACATGCTCGATTGGATTCAGGCCAGGAGAGCACGCTGGCCATTCCATACGCTGTATTGTTTCAGCTTCAAGCATGTTCTCCACCAGACGAGCTCTATGCGGTCAGGCATTATCATCCTGGAAAACAAAGGAATCTCCAATGGCTCCAGCGTAAGGGATGACATGAGGTCGAAGTATCTCGTCTGCATACCTTCGGCTCGTCAAAGTGCCATTCCGAATGATATGGTATATCAAAGTGCCATTCCGAATGAGGTCCGTACGTCCGCCTATGCTGATTCCACCCCATACTATCCAACCAGCTCTTCTGTATTGTGACCTTTCACGAACGAATGCGGGATTATTTCAAGTGCCCCTGTCCCTCCATACAAGAACACGTCGGGTGTCACACTCTAGACTGAATCGGGACTCGTCTGTAAACAGCACTTGGCTCCAATCATGTTGCTCCCAATCTCGATGTTCAGCAGCCCATCTTCTTCGGGCCGCACGGTGGCGTAGGGTCAACGGAATGCAGACCATTGGCCTACGTGCATAGAGACCTCCCTCATGAAGCCGATTACGTACTGTTTGGCTGGACACCCTTCGTCCTGTTGCCAAGAGCAACTGTCTTTGCAGCTGCGTAGCATTCTCTGTTCTGTTTCGACGGGCTGTTAACAGTATATACCGGTCATCAGTTGATGTAGTGGCGCGTGGCCGACCTGCCCCTGGTCGACGTCTAACATTTCCTGTTTCTTGGAATCGATTCCACAGCCTTGCAACAACTCTTCTGGCGACTCCAACAGCGTCCGCGACACTACGTTGTGTTTGCCCGGATTCCAGTCTGCATATAACACGCCATGCCATGGGGATTCCGGTAAATCATGTTGTTGAGACATTCTCAAGTAACCTTGTCTCAAAAAAAAAATACTGCGCAATCGAATTTCACAGTTACGGCAATAAAACAGACGTTTCTGCAACATCCCGATTTCTGCCCTTATCTCCCTTTTCTGGTTTTTGACGTCATGAACTTTGAGTTGCATAGAAAGTTTTCTTCTTCCGTTTCCTGGTAGGCTTTACATTATGGATGATTCATTTTATGTTACTTATTGGTATACATCTTTGATTACTTTTGTTAAAATCATATGCTCCCCTAATTGTTTTGAGCAGTGTATAATTAGAAAATAATTAAATCCTCCTAAGTAAAAAATGACAGGAATTTTTCTGATACTTTGAGTTGCATTATATAACTACAAGAATTACTGAATCACAGAATCTTTCTTAAATTATTATTATTTCGACTTTTATTCGTTTATAGTAAGTATAATTTTGCTGTCACATTCTTCCTCGTGTACTTTAAATCATTCCTTGTTTAAAACATAATTTTTATTAAAAATCAGAAATATTTTATAAATAAAAATGTAGAATTTGGAAGATAGTAAATTTAATCCAAATAGTTTCTTTCATAGTCAAATTATTCATTATATATATTATATAACAATTTATAATCATATGTAAAATTATGAATGAAATTTAAAAAATTGTTCAAAAATTTAATGTTTTGAATGCGTAAATTCAAATACTTAACTTGGGAAAAACCAAATATTTACAGATATATGAAGAAAGTACAACAAATATATAAAACAAACTTTTAGTTCACCAAAGACAATGTAAATGCTTCTATGTAATCTCTGACTGCTTCTCTGGTATCTAAAATAACGGCTTCTCAATCTTGCCTTTTCAGATGCAAAATCCTTAATGCTTAGTGATAAAGCATAGGATGAAAGACCAACTTATAATTACAGCATTCATTATTCGGACTGAAAGATGCTAAAATTAGACTTTCTTAATTAAATGTTTGCGAATCGGGATTTACCGGAGCTTTTACACATAAATATCCTTCCTATTTAAATTACAGCCGCCGGCAAACATCCATGCTTCCTATTACCAGGAGTTGTTTTTCAAACTTTCTCGCACTCCGTCACTCTGAATGGCAGACGCTACATTTCGCCGATAGCAGCGTGCTTGTTAGAGAGTCACTTGAGATCACGAGACGAACTGCTGCTACTACAATACAGAAATGTTGTGTCCTTTATTTTTTGAAGTAATGAACTAAATTTTGAATTGCAGAAAGGTAGGGGACCTTTCAGTCAATGTAGCTTTCATGAAAAAACATCTTTTGTTTCTCCTTTTATTTATTATTATATAATTACCTTTGTTGGATTTCAAACAAAATTTCTAAATACCAAGAAATAAATGGGTATTTATTATATTACAATAATACCTTCGAACTTTCGTGATAGGTGGGACTGAGTGATAACCCCATAAATCGAATTCGCGTAGGTCAGAGTATCATTTCACGTATAAATACATATAAATTATTTTTAGTTGGGACTGGGTATGAAAGGAAATAATAATGTAGTACAAAAAAACGTTTAATAAAATCTTAGATAACATAAATACAAAATCGCAAAACCGAAGTTATTTTGATGTATGAAATAAATATGGGATTAGATACTGGTATTGTGTGTGAGTGTTCTTGAAATAATACTGGAATTCAAGATTGTCCTTTCCTTGATTTATTGATAACACTCGATAAACTTCAATAACACAAAGCTTAATAATTTAAATTACCAAGTTAAAGTATTAGACTGAAAATATTCTAGTAAACAAAACGGCACTCCTAGAACGCAGAGGCCAAGATTAAGATTGTAAACAGAAAATATCCGAGATAAAAACAAAATCGACCAGACTCGCTGAAGCTAGGTTCAAGATTCACACAGGCAGGATCTGCAAAATATGTCTTTCGTCAAAATACACCCCACAAGGGTCTGAGCGCATCGACCAATACACTCCACCCACGCAAAGGGCGATAATTCACAAACATGCAGAAGGTTTCATGAAACCTAGCAAGTACTCTGCCGGCTAAAAATATTTTTTTTTCTAGCGCAAAATCTCCTCGAAGCATGCTAATAATTTTTTATTACTTGTTTTGTTGAAAAAATACTCTATTCGATTAGAGTATGTATTTTCAAAAATTTGTGACCCTTTTTCAATTAAACTGAAGTCTTCTGTCAAATAACCAAACGTCATTAGATCTTCTGATTAAACTGGAAGATTCACGTTCTTGAATGTCTTTCTCTTGCTCATGCATTTCTATGAGCTCATACATTGTCAGCTCCTGATAGTTTCAATACATCAGTTCTTGAACGTCTTCAGTATTCATTACTAAATTTATTTAAGGCGACTTGGTTCCCCCAAAATGACAAACCTATTTTTTTTTTTTTTATTTTCATTTAATCCTATTCTTTGCATTAGTATCTTTCGATGTAATTTTTCTTCCTTGTGAAATGTGTGCATGTAAAATTTTTAAATTAAGGCATTTTATATTAATAATTTTATAATTTCAGTTCTTATTCCTGATATATTTTTCATACAAATGTAATACTTTAATATTATAAGAAGAAAAATAGCTAAAATTTCTGTCGTGACAGAAAAAAAATTTTTTTTAAGTTTTTCTTGAGTTTTCTTGTGCAATTAGTACTCTCTAAAAGTTGATAATTTATAAAAATGTGTGGGTTGAAAACATATGAAAATGCAATTATTTTAAAGAAAAACGTATAAGTAATATCTTAAAGTGGTATTTTAAGTTTAATTAAGCTTATAATAATTATTTTTTCAGAATTATAAACTTTAAAGTGGTTTTTCTCAGTTTGTGTTTTTCGAAACCTTAGTGCATTCAAAATGCTACTCCTTCGACAATTATTTACCAATCACTTCAATTTTTTTCCTGCGTGTTAAACATAAAGCATGTAATAAAATTAGGGATCCGTTTTGCTATAAACTGAATACTTTTCTTAAAAAAAATAAAATGTAAGACATGTTGGCTTTTTCGTTGATTTTTAGCCTGTATATCAACATTTTATTTTTTTTTTTTCTCAAAAACGAATGAAGTTATTCTAAAATCGATACCTAAAGTTGTTAAGAACATCCATAAGAATATTATAAAAAAATTTCAGGTCAAAAAATTAATTTTTACAAAAGGAGTAAAATTTTAAAATTTTCCCAATTTTCTTCAAAAAATTTTAATGTTTAAAATTGTGTGAATAATATATGAAAATTTTCATCTGGTAACATTTTCTTGAATAGAAACATTGTATAAAATGTTAAAATATAATTTTTAAATACGTAAATAAAGAAGTTTGCTCAAAGGGTGCCAAGTCCCCTTAAGGCATTTTATACTAATAATTTTTTTTAATTTCAGTTCTTATTCCTGATATATTATTCATACAAATGTACTATTTGAATATTATAAGAAGAAAAATAACTAAAATTTCTGATGCGACAGAGAAAAAAAAATTTTTTAACAATTTTCTTGAATTTTCTTGTGCAATTATACTCTCTAAAAGTTGATCATTTATAAAAATGTGTGGGTTGAAAAAATATGAAAATGCAATTACTTTAAAGAAAAATGTATTACTAATATCTTGAAGTGATATTTTAAGTTTAATTAAGCATATATAATAATTACACTGAGCAACCCAAATCTTGTTTCCTTTATTTTTATTTCTGTTATTAGGTATTTGTATGGCCCTAATTATGTAAAATATACTAGGAGATTGCCAACAGCTTTACTTTTTAAAATATACAGTTTTATTATTTTGACAGAAAATTAATACATTATGTTAACAAAATTTCTATTAAATACAATGAAATGATCTTTTTTAAGATTTCATTGAATGAACGACTTTAGGTAGATCTTGTTGCAAACTCCAGCAGTAGTCTGCCATCATATGTGAGTCCCGCCGCCCTGATAACGCTCTTCCATTGTCCGAAGATCCTGATGGAATCTTTCACCTTGCTCTTCACTGAAATCACCCAGATTTTGCGGAAATCGGTCTAAATGCGAGTGCAGGAAGTGGATTTTTATGCTTATGTTGCACCCTAGCTCTTTCAAGTTCGATAGCATGGACTCAACAAGCTCCACGTGGTCGTCAGATCTCTTTTTGCCTAGGAAATTACTCATAACCAAAACAAATGAATTCCAAGCTTTGGATTCGACTTCAGTCATTAATTTGACAAAATTAGAATCTTCCACGAGTTGCCTAATCTGTGACCCATCAAAAATACCTGCTTTCAATTTTCTATACTTAATCCTGGTTGATTGATTGATTGAATATTAATGTCGCACTGTTCACGAGGGCTTTTGGCGACGGACCACGTAAATTTTGAACCATGGTCAAGTGACGTGGACGACACCTTAGATGGCACCCCCTTTCCTAACTACCAGACCACACCAACGGGAGGACGTTTCAGCTCTCGACAGATTTAACGTGCATCGCTGCCCTACACGACGGGTCTTTAGTGGTACTGGGCTCGAACTCGTGACAAGGCAAGCCACGGTCCGATACCTATACCACTCGGCTACCGCGGCCACATACTTAATCCTGGAAACTTGCGTGAAGGAAAATTGAAACATTCGCCACTTTTATCAAGCGCCATTACAAACTGTTTTATTACGCCGAGTTTAATATTAAGTAGTAGAAGTATGATGTGGTATCGGCTAACGAAAGGCGTGTTTATCACATTTTTGGTACCAACTTTTAGCTCTTCCCGTACTGGCCAGACTTTTTGTGACCAATGGTGATGTTTATCACGGCTGTCCCAGAGACACATGAAGCACAAGGGTACTTCGTGTATCCCTCTTGTTGACCCAAAAGAACGTTAACCATTTTTAGATCAACACAAATGAAACATTTGAGATCTTGATACTTAATTGTTTCCATAATCTTAGCAATATTTGCGTATTCTTCTTTCAAAGTCACCGAATGTGCGATATGTATAGATCCGTACTTATTACCGTTATTAAGCAAGACACACTTTAAACTTCTTTTGCTGCTATCTCTGAAAAGACGCCAGTCACTAGGTTGGTTCTTTTTTAATCCCATCTGTTGCAACAAACCATCAACATCGTTACAAAAAACTAAATCCTTCTCTTGAAAAAAAAAAACGGTAACAGATTTTTTCTCGGGTACGCGATAAAATGTAATGTTTGTTTCCGGAATAATCAATTTTTTTCTTTTAAACGAGATGCTAATATTTCAGAAGCTTCTTTCGGTTAGTTCAGATCTCTTACTAAGTCACTTAGTTCTTTCTGATTAAATGGTTGAGGTTCTTGGCTAAATTTGTAGTCTGAATCAGAATTTTCACTTGATGTATTTCGTTCGAGATCACAGGGATTTGGATCATTAGAAGATTTAGATGGGCTGGACTGTACCTCTCGTGATTTTAATTGAGGTCGTTGAGCAGAAGATAAGTTAGGATATGACCACTTATTTCGATTTCCAGGGTTATTTCCGTTATTTTTCACAACGCAGAAGCAGCAGTCGTCATGGGGGTTTTGAGGTTCTCGCCAAATCATGGGTGTTTCGATAATTACTGCATCTCTTTTTCCACTGGAACACAATCGTAGACATACCACACATTTCTGGCATCCAATATGAGGATCCCACGGATTGTCCTGAATACACAATTTTATTTTAAAGTATTGATGATACGCAATTTTTACAAAGTCCGATATAGGTTTTCGATATTTTGCAAATACATATTCACCACAAATATAGCAAAAATAATCGAGATTAAGCACATAACATCTTCTTGACGAACCTATATCTAAAAAAGCAACAAAATATATTTCCGTGTCCAATAAAAACGCAAATCTAAATAAAAGTAGAAAATGAGGGTAGTTAACTGTAACTCAAAAACAAAAGCTGTTAGAGAAAAATTGTTGAAATATTTAAAAAATACGCGACAATTTGAGATAGAAACCGAAAAAAAGTAACAGGAAACAAACAAAAAATATTTTTTTGTTGACCACTGTTATTTTTTCAGAATTATAAACTTTAAAGAGGTTTTTCCCAGTTTGTGTTTTTCAAAACATTAGTGCATTCAGAATGCAGGCCACAATTATTAATGCCTTCCACAATTATTTACCAATCACTTCCATTTTTTGCTGTGTGTTACATATAAATCATGTAATAAAATTAGGAATGCGTTTTGCTGTAAACTGAATACTTTTTAAAAAAAATAATAAAATGTAAGAGATGTTGGCTTTTACGTTGATTTTCAGTATGTATATCAACATTTTATTTTTTTTTCCTCGAAAACAAATTAAGGTATTGTAAAATTGATCCATAAAGTTGCTTAGAACATCCATAAGATTATTACAAAAAGAAATCGGGTTAAAAAATTATTTTTTTACAAAAGCAGTAAAATTTTCCGAATTGTCTTAAAATTGTGTGAATAATATGTGAAAAATTTCATCTCGTATTATTTTCTTGAATAGAAACATTGTATAAAATGCTAAAATACAATTTTTAAATACATAAATAAAGAAAGTTGTTCAAAGGGTACCATGATCGACCACTTCTTCAATCAAACTAAACATTTCATTGGATTCTGGCACTAATTTTGAATGAGTTTCAGTGAAGTAAAAAAAAAGAGACGAATTGACGAGATTTAAAAATCGCTTAACTCTGAATTCGCGTAAGTCGTGGTAACGGGAAATGTGTGTGTGAGGTATTACTGTGTATATTCAATAATATAGATAAGGATATAGTTTGTACTTTAAGCAATGAGGCTGCATTTTATTTAAAGCACAATAACTATGTACAAACACCAATGTTTTTAAGCTATTTTTGATAATATTTATTAACTTTTTACAAAATAAAATTTTAAATTATATTAATAGCGTAAAAATTCAGGTTCAATTCGGAAAAAAAAGCTTTTTTTTCTTAAAATTATTTTTTAAAAAATCGTACTTAAAATAAAATTACAAAAAAATTGTATTTTAATGCTATTGGTATGTATTGAATTAACTTTTATAAATGTTTCTCAATCTTTTCGAGAATAATAAAACAAATTAAAATATAATACATTTCTCTCAAAAATTTAGCATGTAAATACGCAATAATATAGATTTTGTATTTAAATAATACATTTACTTTTAATAAACATCATAATTTTTTTTATTATTTTTGTTATTCAATAAAATATTTTTAATAAACTCTTGTTCAATGTAAGAAATTATTTGTTTCGTCAAGATATAAAAAGCACAAGAATAGCTTAAAAATACATTCAATATATATGCCTATATTTTGAAATAAATAAAACTGGCATAATAAAGAGGGCATTATTGTAATATAACATATTAAATACAGAATTGAGAAGAGAAACCATACAACAAATCTGCTTATTTTCTATTCTGAATTTTTTATTATGTAATACCAATGTTAAAAAACAAAAGTCGCAAAAAGAATTTAATACACAATTCATAAAATTTAGATTTTTTTTCTTATGTATATATTTTAAAAAGTAAAAATTCAGGGGCTGAATAGTTTTAATCTGCCAAGTCATATGTTTTTATATATTTATGTTATATTTTTATTCTAGAATAAAATTTTTCCGTCAATTCTATTTGAAAAAAAACCTTTTTAAATGAAGTGTCATATATTAGAATAGTTTATTATAACATTTACTTCCTCAACACAACAGAATTGTTATATTTTGATTGTGATTTATTTCCATGTTTTTAGCAATACATCTAAAAAGACAGAGTATTTGTAAAATTCAAAATTCTAAATTCAATTTGCTTTGTAATTACATTACTACTGATATTGATGTAGTAACTGGGGTTAGCTCGAACTTATTGACTTGAAGTCAGATCACAGTGTGAAAAAAATGTTGAATGCTATGACATTGACTTTACAAAACTTTGTAAACTGAAAAAGGCACTTACTTCTTAGAAGAGTTAATCCACTCGTTGTGTCATCGTTGTGTCATACCTGTTGGAAGCCTCCAACAGATATTGTGATATTTTAAGCATACATAAGATTCTTTCCATTACCCTACGTGTATAAAATTGTGCGGATATTTACAGAGAATCATATGACATAAGAACGTTTATCGAATTATATTTAACTCAAGCATGCAGTCATAAGACTTTGCATTTCTAACAAAATATTATGTAGCAAGTAAATTATTTAAAAATGATGATGAGAAAGCATTGTAGGTTCAAAATAGTTGAATTAACTGCATTAAACACTCATCAAAATATCTGAGTGTCATTAAATCGGATGTCAATTACTTCGAAAACCATTTCAAAAACTCACAATTAACAATTTTAAGTAAAAAGAGAGTTTTAGTACAGAGTAACTGTTTTCAAACCAATACATGTATATCTTCTAAGGAATATTGCTACGTAGATTGGGGTTTAAAGAATTAATGCAGTCAGTCTCAAAGAGCCAAACAGCTCTTCAGAAGCGACGGGAATTTATTGTCGAAAAACAATCCTTAGAGTACAGTATACAGTAACAATATTC
This sequence comes from Trichonephila clavipes, assembly GCA_019973935.1. Taxonomy (NCBI): domain Eukaryota; kingdom Metazoa; phylum Arthropoda; class Arachnida; order Araneae; family Nephilidae; genus Trichonephila; species Trichonephila clavipes. The sequence goes on from BMAU01019481.1 coordinate 1,819,303, forward strand.
GCAGAATAAATCTCAAACAGTTTCAAACCTTTTATGGCGTTCAGATACAACTATAAGTGTCTAAAATGCAAGTATATTTAAGATTATTCACAAGCATACGCTCGTCATACTCAACAGCCATAGTAATCAGTAATCGCTGGTCGACTCTTCCAAGATCAAGACGATGCTACTCAGTTTCGGCGAGAGACTCCCTTTTTATAGTCTGTACAATTTTTCTTGAAAAATCCCCTTACGTGATAGATCGCAATAAATTTTTCCTGTAATTTTTAGAAGTATCCGTATAGTAACCAACTCGCCCAAAATATTCGCCAACATGATCACCAACAATGATATTTACTTGGTTCTATCGCCAAATTTCCATTGAATCGCCCTTATAATGTAAGAAACCGCGTTGTTTGCGAATATTACAATTTTAGTATAAAATAAATGCAACAGAAAGAAATATTAACGTATAACACATCCAAATATAAATTATTTACACTATTTTAAACATTGGTTACACAAAATTCGTATCAATATATTGATTCGAATTCTTACTTGTGCAATTATATTTACAATTTCCTTTGTCTTAACTCAAAACACATGCTATTTTTACCGAAAACAATGTTTTAATTAGGTACCTTGGCTTATACCATACGTTATTTTGTTTAATCCGGAGTTTCCGAAATATGTAACTCCTAAATTTCCAATTAGTTCAGATAAATGAGGTTATACTGCAATACTCGTTTTCCACCTGACAAAAGATGAGCCTAATAGGGATAAACGCTTTTCCTTTATTTACAGTGTACAAAACTCAAATTCATACGCCTTCTAATTTAACTGTAGAGATTATGGTAAGTCTTGAATGTTGTGTTAACACGGTTTGTCAGCTCGAATAATTTACGAGCTAGGCATTCGCACGAATATGGATTCAGTAAAGGAAGCTAGGAATGTTTCTTGCAATCTATCATCTTCTGAAGTGCTTAAATAAAGTGGTGTGGCTCAGGGATGTCATTCTAGATCGAGTATGGATTTGATTTCAAATGAGAACTTCTCAGCGTCATATTGACACCTGCTAATAGTATAAATAGAGATCTAGAATTCGTATACAATAACATTGATTCACGAGCTCGGATTCAAAATTCGTTTTGTGTTTATGCAGGAATGTTTTATTATTTGCATTCTAGAACTTTTAATAAAGTGAGGTTTAATACTAAGTTTGATTTCGTTATATAATACAATCAATATGCAATGTTTACTAAAATAATTATGAGTAGGTGGAAATGGTATAACGTAATACCGGAATATATTAATATATTTATATATTTTTCTCCTTTTAAATTTACATAAAAATTAAAAACAATTATTTCAAACAGTGTTACGTATTCAAGAACCAGGCTAATTCATAGATATATGATTATCTAATTGACTGTTTTTTTAAATATTTGAAATAATTAATGATATTGAAATGATAATATGCCATAAAAAGTTCGTTAAACACCATCGGTATATTAATAATGTTTAATTATTTGAAAATTCTTTAGCTTCTTTATAAACAAAATTATATATTTAATTTAAATTAACTTCATAACACAATATTGCTCTGTTGTAGTATTTGTAGTATGTGTTCATTAATATTTCTTTTGAGATAACGGAATACGTTTTTGTAACAGCACAATACGTTTTCTAGTAGTATATAAATGAAAATCACCGTTACACACAGATTTAAGTTGCTGTTGTGAAAACATGATGTTCACCAATTTTATTTGAATATATAAAAATTATATTGGAATACATAAGAATCTAATGATAAAAGTGAGGATATTTTGAAATTACAACAAACAATTATTACTTAAAATCCAATATCAATACAATAAATTAAGATAACAGTACACTACACTGGAAATTTTCTACCGAAATAAACAGTTTTATTGTCAATCTGACATAAACAGTACTTCGGTTGTGACGAATCTATACGCGATTTTCTAATTGATCCTCTAGGGAAAGCTTTGGACTATCAATTCACGTTATTCACAACTAACCCTTCACAATTAGATAATCGTGATATGGAAATTTACTAAAAATAGGCGAGGTTTTCTAGCTTGAGAGAGAGAAGGAGAGAAGATATAGTCAAGTCAGGTGAGATTGCTACTGAAGGTATAATATTAGAATAAGAGTGATTTGATTCTTATTAGAAGGAAACCTTAAAGTGACGATTGTTCACTAAGATTGAAGTAAGATTAGATTAAATTGGGGAGCATATGTTAAATCCTTAATTAAGATAAGGATCAATTCTTTTAGTCACCTAATCGTTCACGTTTTACTGTCGTTGTTAAACTTTCATGATTTTCGTTGAGACATTCTCTTAAAATTATTAGTTGAAATTGTGTCTGTTCTTAGTGTGGAAATAAATAGATCAGTCAAATCATGTCGAGTACTTCTCCCCTCACTCCCCACACACATCTAGGTGCCCGCGAGAAAGGCACGAGCCTTTTATAAGGTATATATTAATTTTCAAAAAATAATCAAAACTAAATATTCTGTGCATTAAACAGAGTCCTCAAAATTATTTGATACTTTATACGGATGAAGTTGTGTTATTAATTCTAAGTATTTAGAAAGTACATATGGTTCAAGTAATAATTTAGCAAAATACTAAACAAGAAGTAAAATTAAGCTACCTTATATGAATAATTACTGTAATGCAATTTGATCTATTTACGAGTGTCGTAGGTTACAAGCTAGGCGCCAGCTATGCAATATTATTTTACAATGCCAGATACGAGAAACTTGCAGAAAAGTATCAATACTGATACTCACTAGTAGCAGTATTGCGGTAGTACAGTGCTTCTCAAAGTTTCACTATTCGCGATCCAATATTTAATCATAATTTTCTTCGCCCCCCTCATACAATAACAATGTATGAAATTCAATAATACTATACTTCGATGCTAAAACTACGATATGCGACTTTAACCTCTTAAGTGCCACTGGCGTATATAAATGTTTCGCTCATTCAAAGCATTAATTTCCCCGGACGTATTTATACGTCTTTTCAAAGTACGATCTTTTTTGTTCCCTGCTAACCATAAAATTATTCCGAAGACTTAGGAATGCAATAAAAGGACCTTCACAATGTTTACGAAGGATATACTTAATTCAGATTATCTGCTTCTTTATTCCATGCCCCCTAATACATCACATACGCACGCTTACGTAGAAAACGGTTCGCATTGAGAAGCGAATCACGTAAATTTTAATCCGCAGTTAAATGATTAATTATAAACCATACAAATTATCAGGATAAGGGCAAATTTTTCATACAATTTTATATAGGACAATTCCATGGTGTAATTCACTGGTAATTATTAAACTTGTTCTTAATTTAGTATTGCTAAATTAATCATCAAATCCATTGTGTAGCACTGAAACATTTATAAGTGTAATATATTAGTGTAAATGTGTATTTTATTTTTTATAATGTCAGAATGTATTTTGTTTGATTATTTTCAGTAAATTAATTTATTTCAAAAAAAGTCTTCTTTTTTATATACATTTTTATATACGCCCTTCCCCCTAGTAGAGTTGTCCCGTCCCTCAAGGGGGAACGCCCCCCAGTTTGAGAAACGCTGCAGTCGTAACTTTCTACCGCTAATACTGTTGATGTGGGTAAAAGAATTGTGTCTAACTTTATGTAGTCAGGTTTTAAGCATAACAATACAGTACATTATTCCAATGTTAAAGCAAAGGAAGTTTTAAAAGAAATAATTGAGAAATGACAATTTATTCTCCAAATGCATAAGCTTACGTCTGAGACACTTAATGCAAGTATTAGACATTGGTCAAGTTCTCATTTGAAGCAGAACATTTGAACAACCTATGTTGAGTAGTGATGGTTTTTTAATCAATACTCAAGGGTAGTACGAAGTATTTATAGTTAAAGAAAATCAATGCTTTTGAAATATTAGACTTAAAGACTTGAAACTTAGCAAGCGTGTTTTGTTTTGTTGATTAGAAAACTTCTAAAAAAAGGAGGTTTGTAGAAGTAGACTAAAAGGGAAGCAACGTAGGTCATAAATAATAAATGTACTTCTACTTTAGAAAATGAAATCCTGTCCTTTTTAAATCATGGAGTGTTGTCTACTTACTTTTCGATACAGCAATCCAAAGCTTAATGTTAGGAATTAGATACAACAATCTAAAAAAATGTATAGACCTACAATGTCATCAAACACGCAGAGAACAAGGCAGGGAACACCTAGCTAAATCATAATGCCTGAAATTAGAAAATATACATCAGCATCAATCATTTATAAAGAAAAGAAGTCTTCTAATTACACGTGCATTTTGTACTACGTTATATATTCCATAATGTTAAACATTTTCAAAAGCGGAATGGTGTTATTTTTTATTTAACTTTATTTCTCATTATCTATATCTGTAAGTACACTTAATTTTAGAATCAGTTAAACGAGACAAATGTACACCATGAATTTTTCTACATTTTTTTTTAAATCAGGAGTGAGTTTGCTTGTTTAGATTCTCATCACAACCTGCAAGTTTATATCAATCAGCTTGCATCTATATTTACTTTTGTTGATGATCTTAGTGCAAGTAAAATTTTGTTTACACATATGTGTCCACTGAAATATAAAGAACAATTTCGCAGAAAATTTCTCCATAGATAGAAATCATTCAGCTGATAAAGAATTGTAAAAGTCAATATGCCACAGCATTAAAGATTTTCTTTATACTGTAATCTGCCTTTATGTCACTAGGTTCAAGCTGTAGCTCCTATGGTGCTGTATGAATATCAGCATTATTGGGATAAAAGAGCAAATTGAATTTGGCTTCAATTTTTTCTTTAAATCTTGTAATCTTGTGACTTTGTCAATCAAATTCTGCAGTTGATCTCTTAGTAGAAATAGTTTCAAGTACTTCAGTTTTCTTAATAGTGAAAAATAAAAGACAACTCTTTGATTACGAACGGGGAAGGAATCTGGGTTCAAAGCGTATCTTTTATCTTAGCAAGCCGCTAGTGACCCACCCCTGGTTTTTCAGGGTATCGTTTTGATGTACGCTGGTGTAATCCATGGTGGACTCGCATAAATTCACGTTTTTGTGGGAGATTCTGTTCCAAGAACAAAATGCATGGAACAGTTTCTGGAACCTCTTCAGATTCTCATTACAACCTGCAATTTTATATCAATCAACTTGCATCTATATTTACTTTTGTTGATCTTCTTGCAAGAAAGTCTTTGCTTACAAATATATGTCAACTAAAATGTAAATAACAATCTATCCGCAAAGTTCTTCAGACATAAAAAATATTCATCTAAAAAAGAATTGATTGTACAAATCAATTGCACAGCATTTAAAATCACCTTCGCGCTGTGATCTGACTGCAAGTCTATAAGTTTAATATTTAGCTTTTCAGGCGATGTATGAATATCAGCAGTTAAGGTACAACAGAAAAAATTGAATAAAGGTTGGCCAAATGAAAAGAGGACAAGTTCAATAAAAAGAATGATTTTATTAGAAATGAAAATAATTCACTCTGGTGGTTGTAACACAGGTCACATCGTTTCGGCACACAGCAGATTTATATATATATTCATTCTAGAAATAACGTCATTAATTCTTGAGGAAGCCCTGCACGGATTCCTTCAATACATCATCCTAACAGAAACGCATTACTGTCTTAAGTGGCCTAAGGTCCTTAAAGTCAGAGGGTGACAGATTTGGACAAAACGGTGAGTATTCTAACATTTGCGAGAGGATTTTGTTTAAGTTGTCTAGATTTTACGGGATACGTGTGAACGGACAATTTCATCGAGATCCAATATCATTCGCTGCCCCTCTAGAAATATTTTACATCAACTGTTCCAAGACGTTAGACCCAAACAGTTCAAAAATCGCCGCCGACTTGTTCCGATCTGGACGTTTCCTTATCTGGCATGACTTTATTTTCAAAAAAGTTCCTCAACCTCTAACAGGTTTCGCTGCTAAACATTGTATGTGGTGTATACTTCCTGCCATCCTTCTTGTGCTTGATTGGTAGCTTTGATATAGCTGCACTCATTCTGATGCAATCGCATATGTCCACTGCTCATTTGGGCAACCCTTATGTTTAGGTTCAATTTTCTTAAAGTAGTAAAATCTTCTTGTGACTTCGTCCCTCAAAATCTGCAGATGATCCCTTAGAAGAAATCCTTTCAGGAACTTCGTTTCGCTTGATAGTGAAAAATAAAAGAGACCGAGTGGTAGTGTATCACGCTTCCACACATCCTCGGGCTGGGCAAGGTCAACTCGGCGTTTCATCACTTCAGTAAGTCGATAAATGAGTACCAAACTTGCATGGGGACTAAATACTGGGGATTTCGTTTCAGACTGACCTCTTGACCGGGACATCTGCTTATGGAACTCAGCGCCCAAAAGTCACGTATACTGAGATGGGCACAGTAGGTCTTAGCCCTCATAGACTGTTGCACCACTGAATTCATTTTTTTAGTGTTAGAAAAACAAAAGATTAATTTTTGATCGCACACGGGAAAGAAATCTAAGTTCAAAGTGCAATTTATGACTTGGAAGGCCACTTAAAAACTTTTGGCGGGCTCCTAGTTCCCCACCCTTGGTCTAAATATAAATCACTTTTAACTTTATTTTCCTCTACTAGGTGAGTGTATTTCATGAAGCATTTTCTGAGTTCTTAGTTCCATTTACAAATGAGGAAGACAAACCTCTAATGGCGTCGAAGGCTTACTCTCGGTCTCTTTCGGTAATATTAGCAACACAGTACATGATAATCACCACAAATACAACAAAACATTTTTAAAAAGAAGTTCAGTAAGACCTCTCTTAACGTTGTTTCGGTTTAACGCTCTTTTATTTGAATTGTGGGACTCCCCGAAATTACACACAGCAGTAGGCTTCCCGATATCTGAAGCAGTTTATATGTATTTCTTCTTTCCAGCGGTGTTATACGTACGTATTTTTATCTGTTCAAACATTTGTTAATTGATATAATATAACGATTGCTATAGTGACAAATATTATGATTTTTTGTTTTTATCATGGGTGATAATAAAAAACACGAAAATAAAACAGCAAGAAAAAGCAGGAACAAATTTTGACAGGAGTTCAAAGGCAAGACAGAGTGTTATGGATGCCTTATCCACTTACTATAACTTCTTACAGAGCACAAAAGGAAAACGCAAATTACATTAGATGCCTTCTTGATAAAAAGACAGAAAATTAGAAATACAGAAGATACTGTATGATCTGAAATGTAAGCATACTGACTTAGAATTTTATTAATTTTTATGTGTATTTATTTATTATGTTTCTATATTTGTAGGAAATATATTTTTGTTTTATTGTTATTGTTGAGAGCGCCTTGCCACTTGTATTTACATCGCTTCGCAAATGCCGCGAAGTGAAAGGAAGTGAGCTTGGGGTGTGCCGACGCTAAGAGTGAGAGAGTAAAAACAACATGGCGAAGAGCCGTTGTAATAAAGAGAGTTAAAACATACAGTCCACTTCTTTTATTGAGTACGACTCAATTTATTTTAAATAGAGCTAACGATGGGCCAAAACATGGTCCTAGCTAGCCGGAGAAATCGGCAAAAAAATATTAGTATGTGGTGATTATTGAGAATTGTATTCCGCGCGTGTTCAGAGGATTCAAGTAATGATCATGGTCTCTGGTGTAAGAAGTCCTGGCATTGAGGTGAGAGCAAACTTGTTCCTATGAGTTTTGAGTATGGAATTAATTTAAATCTCAGTAATTAAGTCACTTTTTGAGTGTTGAGTAAGGAATTAATTTAAATCTCAGTAATTAAGTCACTTTTTGAGTGTTGAGTAAGGAATTAATTTTGGGTCTGAGTAATTAATTTACCATGAGTTTGTGTAATTAATTAATTCTGAGTTTTTTTTTGTGGAATTAATTCATTTTGAGATTTAAGTAATTAAGTCATTTTGAGTATTGTGATTTAATTGAGTAACTTAGTCCCTTGAGTATTGTAGTCCCTTGAGTATTGTGACTTAATCCCTTGAGTATTGTGACTTAATCCCTTGAGTATTGTGACTTAGTCTTTCGAGAATTTTGATTTAATTGAGTATTGTGACTAAGTCCTATGAGTATTGTGATTTAGTTCTTTGACTATGGTGATTTGTGCATTGTGTGTGAACATTAGTTCTTTGAGTATTGTGATTTAGTTCTTGAGTATAGTGCCCTTTGAGTATTGTGAACACTTAATTCTATGAGTATTATGAGTCCATGAGTATTGTAAGAATAGTTATTTCTAAGAGTATTGTGATTTGAGTATTGTGGTTTAGTTCTCTGAGTATTGTGAGAATGTTAATTCCATGAGTATTGTGGTTTGTGAGTATTGTGTTTAGTTCTCTGAGTATTGTGAACACTTAATTCTATGAGTATTGTGAGAATAGTTAATTCTATTAGTATTGCGATTGAATATTGTGACTTAGTCCTTTGTGTATTGTGATTTAATTGAGTATTTTGTGAATATTTAATTTTTTTTTAGTACTGTGGATAGTTAATTCTTGAGTAATGTGTGAATAGTTAATTTTTGAGTATTGTGTGAATAATTTATTCTTGAGTCTTGTGTGAATAGTTTATTCTTAAGTATTGTGTGAAAAGTTTATTTTGATTACTGTGAATAGTTAATTCTTTGAGTATTGTCAATAATTAATTCTTTGAGTATTGTGGATAGTTAATTCTCTGAGTATTGTGGAAATAGTTTATTCTTGTATATTGTGGAAATAATTTATTCTTATCGAGTATTGTGTTGAGATTAAGTTTATCGAGTATTGTGTTGAGATTTAGTTTATTGAGTATTGTGTTGAGATTTAGTTTATTTATTGTGGAGATTTATTGTATTGTGTTGGGATTTATTTAATTGAGTATTGTGTTGAGATTTATTTGAGTATTGTGTTGAGATTTATTTAATTGAGTATTGTGTGTGGAGATTTAGTTATTGAATATTGTGTGTGGAGATTTAGTTATTGAATATTGTGTGTGGAGATTTAGTTATTGAATATTGTGTGTGGAGATTTAGTTATTGAATATTTTGCATGGATATTTAGTTTTTTGAATATTGTGTGTAGATATTTAGTTTTTTGAATATTGTGTGTGGATACATAGTTTTTTTAATATTGTGTGTGCATATTTAGTTTTTTTTAATATTGTGCGTGGATATTTAGTTTTTTGAATATTGTGTGTGGATATTTAGTCTTTTGAATATTGTGTGTGGTACTTAGTTTTTTGAATATTATGTGTGGATATTTAGTTTTGAATATCGTGTGTGGAGATTTAGTTAATTGAGTATTGTGTTGAGATTTAGTTAATTGAGTATTGTGTTGAGATTTAGTTAATTGAGTATTGTGTTGAGATTTAGTTTATCGAGTATTGTGTTGAGATTTAGTTTATCGAGTATTGTGTGGAGATTTAGTTTATCGAGTATTGTGTGGAGATTTAGTTTATTGAGTATTGTGTGGAGATTTAGTTTATCGAGTATTGTGTGGAGATTTAGTTTATTGAGTATTGTGGGGAGATTTAGTTATGGAGTATTGTGTGTGGAGATTTAGTTATTGAATATTGTGTATGGAGATTTAGTTATGGAGTATTGTGTGTGGAGATTTAGTTATGGAGTATTGTGTGTGGAGATTTAGTTATTGAATATTGTGTGTGGAGATTTAGTTATGGAGTATTGTGTGTGGAGATTTAGTTATTGAATATTGTGTGTGGAGATTTAGTTATTGAATATTGTGTATGGAGATTTAGTTATTGAATATTGTGTGTGGAAACTTAGTTCTTTGAGTATAGACTAATTCCTCAAGTTGAAGTTAGTTTTAGTATCGGTGAGTTTAAGGTCGCTTGAGTTTTAGAACTATCTTCTTGAGAAAGTGTGTAGAGTTAGAGCAAAATGTCACTAGTTGTAAAATTAAAGAGGGATGAGCTGAGGCTAGTGGCTGAGGAAATAGGTTTGACTGTGCCACGGAATGCAAAAATGTTTTATTTAAAACGGTTAATTGAGGAGAGTGATGTGTTTAAAGAAGATTATGAATTTGTGAAAACCGTGATAGAGCAAGTGGTAGAAAAAAGTAAAACCCAAAAATCCAAGCTGAACAGTCAAATAGAGCTAGAACGCCTTAAATTGGAAAGAGTTAAGGCGGAATTAAAATAAGCAAAATTAAGGAACAGTGCAAATAATCGCGAGATCTATCTTAACGTATGTGACACTGAAATGTCTATTAATGAAGACATGGAGTTACCTCAAGCAACCGAGAGAGTTATTCCTCTTGAAAGTGAACTAGCCAAAATGCTTAATGTGGGTCCAGATGCTATGGCACAACCTGTCACTGTTCTGGAAGAAAGGTGTTTACCTAGAGCACTGCTCATTTCTGCCGATGAGATGTGTGAAGAAAAAGAGGAAAGATCAGTCGATGTGATAAAGGAGACAGCTAAAGAAGATATTAATCCAGTGGTACTAAATAGTGAGCCATTGAATTTAAATAATGCTGAAATTGAAGAAATAAAACAGAAAGTGTGGTTTAAGCCGAATTTAAAGGCCTCAAGCAACGTTATATTTGTGCAACATCATTGGCGTAAATATTCGCAAGTTCAGCGAGGAGTAGGAAACCCTACTCGAAAACTGCCTTTTATCCAGCCAAGTGTTGTTATGAGAAAGCGATCAACAACGCGAAAAAAGGTTAGACTTAAATCTAGAATGAGCGACATCGATTCGCAAAAATATCAAAAGAGTGTTTTAAACGGCGAGCAACCGTTCATGGAGATTTGTGTTCAAGAGAAAGGTGCGAAAGAGAAACCCCCTCTCATTCACCCCTCCCTTTACTGGACGGCTGTGAGGTGAAATCGGATCCGAAAATGGAAAACGACAGGGGTTCCTATGAGTACATGAGAACTAAAGGAGAAAAACAACGCTGAATGTCCCCTCTTCTACACCGCCAGTTAAAACAGGAACGGAAATGGACATTTGACTTCCCCCTCCCAAGAGAACACTTTTGAGGAGGAACCCAGGAGATTAAGCCTTGTGGATTGGACTTGGACAATACATAGAATGTATCCTTATTATTATATATTTTTTTAACGTTGTATATATGCATATGTTAACCTTAAAATATTCATTCAAAAGTGGAGTCTTCATAATTTGCTAAGAAACTGTCTATTATTGAATTTATATACGTATTTAGTGTTTACATGTGTATTAGAATTAATTCAGTAATGCTATTTGTGAAGTTTGATAATTTATAGTAAAATAATTTTGGTTTCTTCACTTGTGTACTACATTAACATAAAGAGTGAGGAAAAGTTAAGTATCTTTCTAAACTGCTACTTAATTAGATTCGGAGAATTTTCCTATGTGCATTTCTTTGTATGTAAAACAATATTTTCCTTATTATTCAACAATTTTGAGAACTCTTTGTGATACCTTTTTCAAGTGAATAATATTGGTGAAAATAATTCAAAATTACTTAACTGGAATCTTGCCAAAATAATAGAAGTTCATCCAGGCACAGGTGACATAACTAGAGTAGTAACTTTAAAACGGGTAAAGGTGTATATAAACGACCTGTTAATAAACTTGTTAAATTGCCTTTTAATTGTAATTGATTCTTTAACCGTATCTTGATCTTTATTGTATAAGTGTGTGTAGAAATGTATTGTACTATGTTTTTTTTTGTGGAAAAACTGTATCATGTATTTGTAATTGTTTTATTGTTTGTTGAAAATTTTCTTAAAATTTGTCAAGGCGGGCGGTATGTTGAGAGCGCCTTGCCACTTGTATTTACATCGCTTCGCAAATGCCGCGAAGTGAAAGGAAGTGAGCTTGGGGTGTGCAGACGCTAAGAGTGAGAGAGTAAAAACAACATGGCGAAGAGCCGTTGTAATAAAGAGAGTTAAAACATACAGTCCACTTCTTTTATTGAGTACGACTCAATTTATTTTAAATAGAGCTAACGATGGGCCAAAACAGTTATAAAACACATAATTAATAAATTTAATGGTAAAATTCTTGACCAATTTTCTACCCATCTTCGCTCCATTATTTATATGATTAATAACCTCGTTTAACGCTGTTTCATATTACGCTCTCTGTTGATGGAACGTATACCTTGCGTTAAGCGTGGTCTTACTGTATTCAGAATTAACATTTCAATAAGAAAGTACCAATATTATATTACCACAAGAGTCTATTAAATTCATAAACATATTTGTGTTGCTATTGCTTTCTTTTTATTTTTTAAGTCTGTGGGGAAGTATTTATCAGAGCTGTATACAAATTGCAGAGCAAAGAATTGGAAAAGAATTGTCATACATCTTCGAGATCTCAAGAGAGCCAACGAAGAGTACTTACCATCAGAACAGGAAGTAGTATATTATTCTCTATTATAATACTGATATACTCTTGGATTTGTTGAATAGATATTCATTACCTCAAGTACACTGAGTTATTTTGCAAAAATATTCGAAAATAAATTATATCATACAGAGTATAAAATAGATTATAGAATAGATTGGTTTATAATCATATATACTAGAGCTACTTTTTAATATTGCTTAAAATAAACTTACAATTTAAATATACCATTAGTTAAAACTCCTTTTAACTTGATCACTAATGAAACTTTTAATATAATAAATTTATTTTCATATAATTAATCTTCTTTTGATTTGTAGTTTACAGTATATATCCAGTTATTCAATTAGTTATAACTTTATTAAAATTTTAAAAGTATATGTATAATGGTTTTTTTATAATTACATTCAAATACATCCAGGTTTGATTTGAGGTGTAAGAAATAAATGATTTATGTGATTGATTTATTGAATATTAACGTCGCACTGCTCATCTACACGAGGGCTTTTGGCGACGGACCACGAATTTTGAACCATGGTTAAGTGACGCGGACGACACCTGAGTTGGCACCTCTGTCTCCTAAATACCACACAAAACCAACGGGAGGACACAATTGAGCTCTCGATAGATTTAACGTGCATCGCCGCCCTACTCGGCGGGTCTTTAGTGGTACTGGGCTCGAACTCGTGACAAGGCAAGTCACTATCCGATACTTATACCACTCGGCTACCGCGGCCACCTAGTTATGTGATGGATCAAGTTAACTGAGGTAAATGAAATATCTATTGTAACATTTTTATATACAAAAGCATTTAATGCTTTTATTACTATTGATTTTTTAAAAGAATTTTATATACATTTATTGTAAAAGCGTTGCTTAAATTTTCATATTTTTTAAAATTGCAAAAAAAAAATTAAACATTTAATTTTAACATAATACACACACAAACACACACACATTTATCTTCAATCTTTCTTTGCTTAAGAAGAAAGATGAAACTTAATTACTCAGCAAAACATAGTGTTGGCGCCTTCGAACGTAATTGGCGACTTCAGGGTTGCCAGAATAAAAATATGTAACGAGCCATTTTAATTATAAGACAACGCTGATGCAACTGATCGAATGAACATGAAATGCATGATGATTTGGGCAGAGCGCTTTAAGCGATCTTTCTTATTAACCCTGTAAATAGTCTTTAAATGTTGGTGTGTGTAGTGTAGTGCTGTGACGTTATGTTTAGTCATCAATAAACTTATTCGTATACCAAGGGCTCTTCAATTATCAGATACAACATTAAATCAATGATACAGTCCTCTTGCTCTCCATTGAATTCTCGATGACACATAATATGCTGCTTATAAATACGTCCAAGAAAATGTAATCTAAAATTTTTTTTTTCTTTTTTTTAGTATAATTACCATTTTACATTAAATTAAATCTTTCTAATTAAATATATAACGGTTCTTCCTCATTGAAATTTCTGAATTGAAGAATATTGATCCCTTTAATATTAATTTGAAAATAAATATATATAGTCAAATAGTACTTTTCAAATTAAAGCTCAGTTTTTCTAATCTCACATTCGGAATTATATACCTTTATGCCTTTTATTTTTATATGCCTCTATTTACTTTTTTAAAAGTGGCAGTAATTATGAAACGAATAAAAAAAGAGATAGTGAGAATAATTCCAGCACGAAGAAGACATTTTAAATATGTATTTAATGAACAAAAAAAAATATTTCTTGATTATGCTGTCTTAAGTTCTGTAGCCATAAATATGAATTTTAAAAATGTAACTAAAAATACATTTTATTTCTCCTTGAGATTTTATACATTTCAGTAAACTCAATTTTTTTCAAGAAAGCAACTACAAGTAGGTTTTAACATAGTCTAACTAGATAGCATCAACTTAGACTGTTCCATTACTTAAATCAGGATTTTTCATATACGAGAGAAAGTCAAATAGTAAAGGGACTTTCAATTTCATTTTCAAAGGTTTGACAATAGTGTTGTTATCCAGCGCTGAATAAAGAGTAGTCGGCAACACTTATATACAGCCTGTGACTCGCTTTTTCTCGTAGTTGATAGAGTGTAGCAGACTGTTCAACATGCTAGTTTGTGACGAATCTGTACGGAACCTTTCCACTAATATTCTTAGGCGTCTTTATGGGATTATAAATTCACGTATATTTCCAATCAACTCCAACAAGTGAACGGGATATGCAAAGTAGATAGGGTATTTAAGTAGAGCGTTGTAAGCTAGCAAGTATGAAGGCTATTGAGCCAGCAGCAGTAGCCTCAAATTTAGAGGATTCCATTGGATTGCGTTAGTGAAGCCTTATTGCTGTTATTCTACGAAAAAATATGGAAAGCTGATATACCAGGTGGTAATTATAATTTATTTACGCTTAAATTAAGCGTTAGTTTAATAAAATTAGTTAAAGTTAATGAAAGCTAATAATTCGAGTTACGTGTGTTTCTCGGACCTCCTATTTCAAAAGACCTTATTTGATCTTGCGCGTAATGATTAATTAATTTCATAAGACGTAATTTAATTTAATATTAAAGGTAAATCCCTTTTGTTTGACGTAACATATAAATATTATATGTTATTAGAGTTTCTGATTTTTGAATCTGATATATATTATAAATGCGAAAGTTTGTGAGTATCTTTGTGGGTCTTTCACGCAAAAACAACTGAATGGATTTTAATGAAACTTTACAGTAATATAGCTTATACATCAGAATAGCACATAGGCTATAATTTATAGCAAAGACTATAATTTATAAAGATATTGTATGAAGTGTCCAAAAATATAACGATATTTGTCAAGTAAGTAGGAAAAAATTCAGCCAGCTGCGAGCAATTCTAGCTTGCGCTGCAAAAAAGCCCACGTCTGCATATATCTATCTTTTGTTTGTGAAATTTTTTTTTTGTTTTGGCTACGCAAGGTGCTCGTTTCTAATTAATTCCGCTGATCAGCATAATGCCTATTTTTTTTATTTCAGAATAAAATTAAGTTTTGAAGGGAGAGGTTGTTATAAATCTCTTTATTTTAATGTTTTTTTATGATTTTATTATGCACATTTGGTAGTAAGAAATTGATCTTTTTTCCAAATAAATGCTTTTATCAGTTCTGATACTTAAAGTAAATAAACTTTATCTTTCACACTGCATCATTTGGACAAATTTTCAAAATTTGTTTGTGATTAGTAGTTAATTCTAACGCTATAATTTTAATTGAATAGACAGATACATAATTATTTTTATACTTAAAACGCAATAACTACTGTACTGTATTTTTTGGAGTGTGAGAGTGAGTGAATATTAATGTCGCACTGTTCAGCTACACGAGGGCTTTTGGCAACGGATCACGTAATTTTGAACCATGGTCAAGTGACGTGGACGACACCTGAGCTAGCAACCTCTTCTCCTAACTACCACACCACACCAAATTAGAAGGAATATTCTACCAATACTTAGCAGGAATATTCTTTGAAATCCACTCTTCCAAGATATATGGCAGCACGGGATCCATAATGAGTATTTTAGCGGAAAAAATAGTTTGCCAAAATTTAAGTGTCTTATGTTTTTGTATGTTAATGAAGACCTTAGAAAATGATTTGACTACTTATTTTAAGTGAATGGTATATATAATTAATTTTACAGTGGAATATCTTTAATTAATTTATTAGCTCTCATGGATTAAATTTTCCAAAGTGGAGTATTTTGTTTATGTATATCCCTTAATTTGTGAATGTAGTGATCCAAAGAAAATATTGTACGAAAAAACTGCAGTAAATCATAAAGCGGTTGGATAAAATATTAAAGTGCATTTCTCCCCTACTCGGCGGGTCTTACAAATCTGTAATAAAGCTCGAGCTACGAAAGTAGCTATGCATTTGCCAACTTGACTCTATCGTTAGCATTTCGCTATGTTTTTCATTGAATCGCCATTATAATTTAAGAAACGGCGTTGCTTCCGAATATTACAATTTTAACATAAAATAAAGACAACAGAAAGTAATATTAATGTATTACACTTTCAGATATAAATTATTTACACTACTTTAAGCGTTCATTACGCAAACTTTTAACAATGTGTTACTTTTGGTGAGCAGAGATCAGCTTAGGGCAATGCTTCTCAAACTGTGGGGCACGCCTCCCTGGGGGGCGCGAGCATATCGAAAATAAAAGATTTAAAAAATAATTAGTTTACTGGAATGAATTAAAACAAAATACTTTCAGACATAATAAAAAATGCACTTTTACTCTGATATAATTTATAGGCGATATTAAGCCATCAAAAACAAAAACTTCTTCAATACCTAATTAGCTATCTTTGATCCTATAACCAAATAAAAAAAACTTTTATTTGATTTGCTGTCATTCCGTGATGAGAGATTTTTTTATTACGCTTTTTTTTTAACCTAACCTTTCAGAGAAAAACCAGATCCCGGACCCAGAATCGAAAAACTTTAGGAACATAAAAAATTCATCACTGTCATTATTTTTGAAATACTGAACATTACAGCTGTAATCTGTTTGACCTTCTAAATTATTGGCAAGGTTAGTTATGACCCCTCTCTTACGTGTTCTCTGTTGCGCTTTTTTTCATGCAAAAGAGTTTTATGATATTTGGAAAACCACAGAGAGCACACACACACACGCACACGCACACACACACACACACACAAGCACATGAAGGATTGCTTGGCCAAGACATATTTTTATAAATATTCTCAATGTATAAAGCATAACGAAAAACGTTTCACACAATTTTTTAGCAGTAACATACATATTATCATAATGAATATACTTTTTACCCGGAAGTGGTCGCGCGGGACACACAGATTACGAAATCGTTAATTCTGGCAAAACTGTTTATTTATTACCAAAGAAAAATTGAAAAGTCCTTGGAAGTAGGTAAGTAAACTTTCTCTTAGCTAAATTATTCACTGGAATCATGATTTGTATCGTGTACAATAAAATAATTATATAAAAAAAAGGACTGGGGTGACTCAATAACCCCGACCGTACCCAGTGCGCGCCTGCTCCCGGGTTAAAACATGTTGAAGTCTTTTCACTTTAAATATTAAAAATAATACAATTATTCTTCATCGATATTTTATATTACTGATCATTATTTAACATCAGTGGCGCACACAAGGGGGGGTCCGGAGCCCCAAAGCCCTTTGATTTTTTCCGATTGATTATAATTCTAAGTTTATAGTACGCAAAATTTAGTTAAGTATTTGTTATTAATGATTAATTTTATTAGTCAATGCTAATTATTTATACAAGAATTAGTTTTTTACTGTGTTTTGTTCCCGAAAATCGACAAAATCAAAAGGGACCTGATACAAGATTGGTGAACTTTCGACCCCGGACCCCCCCTTGAAAAATTCCTGTGTGCGCAACTGTTTAACATCAATTATAAATGCTAATTCTGTGAGGATTAAAATTACAATTCGCTTAAAACTAATTATAATTTGAGCAACGGTTTTAAAAAAAATCATTTTACGTTTTTGTAAACATTGTCGAGCACTTGGTTTTGCTTCCCTTACAATTCAGCTATTATATCAATAATGTTTTATTTTCTTATAAATGAACTCGAGCAAAGAACGGGCACTTCAGCCGGTATACTTTTAATGTATCAGTGCTGCACAGAATATTTTATAACTTATTAATCAATACTAAATTAAGAACAAGTTGAATAAGTATTAATGACGTCCATGAGTTTGTCTTGGAAAGCAAAGTTTTTGTAAGGATTGCTTATGATTAGAAATTGACCCTCTGAGTTCTTTTTCTATATTTAGCAGATATCTATATTTTGTCTTCTAAGCAGCTACCGCATTTTGTAATATGTTCAATTTAAAAATTAGAGAAAGGAAAAATAACATAATAATTATCCTATTATTTTATTTATTTATTTATTTTGCTTAAAAGTAGTATACAAAATTTAATACTTATGTTACTAATTTGTATGGCTTATAATTAAGATCGCCTATTGTAACTTTAGCGTCAAAGTGCATTATTATTGCATTCAGTACATTATTAATGTATAAGGGGGGCGCGAAAAAAATTGTGATCGAAAAGGGGGGCGCCAGTATTGAAAGTTTGAGAAGCACTGGCTTAGGGAGGTATTTTGAAAAATCAACCCTCAAGAGTGTTACGAGGAATTATAAATAAAAAAATCATTTTTATCGGCTATTAGATCTACATACTTAAAATTTAACAAAGGTGTTTTTTTCTTAATTTTTTTGTTTAGCTGAGATATGCAAAAAGCTTTTTTTGTTTAATTTGCATTTCACATAAAATTAACTCATTAAAAACTTCTTTTTCCTTCTATCTGTGTTGTTTAATTTTTCAGTTCACCCGTGCGAAGAACGGGTATACCAGCTAGTTGATATAATAAATACAAGTTATTACTATACAAAATGGCTCTTAGTGATTCTTTGCCTGAAATTAATCTTGGTGTCCATGGTGAAACAAAGGGGGGATCCACACAAGTTCCATTGTCGATCTGCACCAAGGAGGAAAGGAGGGCAGAGATTCACTTTATTTTGCGGAAGGTGTGATACCAGCGCTGGATACTAGCCATCTCTTCCATCCCTATACACTCAACAATGACGACCCTTCGTCGTCGCATAACGAAATTCTTCCATGTTTGAAGCGATCTATCCATTTGCAGATCCGGTAGAATCCTAGGAGAGCCCACATCCTTGGCGACAATCCGAAAAAAGCACCAAGCTAGAACGAGATGGCGCCAAGCGAGCCCGACCATGGCGGCAAGTAAATATAGCGGGATAAGGTGGATGCGTGATGAAAATATATGTAAACAATACAGAAATTAAACATTTAAAATGAAAAATATAAAGACAGCACTAATTTTCTTACTGCTGATCTTTTCCTAGTGAAGGGTACGGCGTAACAACAAATTTAAAAAAGCCTTGAAGGTCTCATCGCTAAGCGAATGATCGTGTAAGCGCCACTATATTTATTCTGCGAGGTACTGGTCGTCGAACATACCTTCGACGTGGCTGGTATGATTTCGAACAGTATGCGTATTCACACTTTTTCTACATCCCTATTCAAATCCATCCAAAACAGCACTCTTTCGTTCGTATAATCCCATTCGCTCATTACATTTAGAACATTCATAACTTGAAGCAATCAATTCTTCTTTCATGCACCATTCTGTCAATTCTTTACCTTTTGTATTCAACAAAGTAAAAAATTCTAAGGTATATTCACTCACACACTCAGGCATACTTCCAGCCCGTTACCCAACAACAAAATGAAATTCGAAATGTCCGCGGACAAAATACGAAAATTCCAGAAATAGTTAGGTTTACCATATCTAGTGTAGGGTTACTAAGATGGCGCAATTAGCATCTATAAATAATTCATGCCAAGGGTGTGGGCTCTCCTAGGACCGAACCCACCTTCTGCCAATAAAACGCAAATCACTGTCCTCCTTTCCTAGTTGATATAGATTGACTGTGGAATTTCCATGTTGAACGGTCTGCAACAAATTTTCTGTTATACCCCCAAAGATTACCAAGGAAAGACGAGAGAGTCAGTTTTTGTAGAAGTTCTGTCATGTACCCCGCATTCAGCGCTAGATACTAGCACTATTGCCTAACCTTGGTAAAAGTAATAGCAAAAGTACATTTATTTTTAACACACATGCACTTATACTTATTATTACGAATGTAATCTTTCTGTCTTTCTCTACAGGATAAACGATGATTTAATTGCAAAAGTGAAAATTATTACATTGAGATGCTGCTACATATTCGTATTAATTTTGAAATGCTTCTAAGAAAGAAGAAATGAATTCAATGAAAATTATGATTCAGTTATGAATTCTTGTCCATAACACTTTGTTGAATATCAGTTTTACTTGCTTAGGACTTCAGACATACTTTGTTATAATAAAATGTGTTTATTATAGCAGATGAATGCAAAAATTAGCAATAGATAATTGTTCAAAATGATTTATTAGTATTTTATGTGTAGATGAAATGTTCAATATTTGAATTTTCAACTTTATTTGGTTTTTAAGAAACTTATGTTTGCATTAAAATCCAGAAATTTTAAGTGACCTAATTACATTTAAAAATTAATAAGCACACACAATCCTTCAAGATAAATAGTTTCGTACATTATGTGTTAAATATAAAACTTCATATAAAAGTTGTCCTTTATATTTCTGTAAAATCTCTACCAAAATTTTCAAAGAATGTTCAGCAGTTCTGTGTGATAATTTATTTTAAAACAGTCTTCCATGAAAGTAAACAATAAAGGAGGTTAGTTCCATTATAACGAAGTTTACATTTTCACAACTTAGTCTTTGCCAACTAAAGTTTGAATTTTATGACCCCCTTCACCCTTACCTATATGTTCAGCTCTTGCGTAAAACCTTCAAGACTTACATATACGGAATTCTTCAGCATTTGGTTACTGTACAAAACCTGCTAATTACCAAAACTTATTGAATTCTAATGAAAAAAAACAAAAATATGCTTCATACGTTTAGAATATGTTCTGTCAGCAAATTTTCACGGCAAAGAATCCCATTACTTGAGTTACTTCGCCGTGTTGTTTCATCCCAACAGCGTTTTCATGATTCATCGAACCTTGAAGAAATATTCTTTCCATGTACTTGATGATTTATGGGTTATATGCATGACAGAATATTTTAAATAAATTATCTAATAAGGAACTAAACTTAAAAATGTTCTATGTGCATGTTGCGTACATAATTGATAAATAGCCTGGAAATGGTTTTAAAAATAAACACTTTAGTTAAATTTCTCATAGAATCTGATAGAAAACATTCTATAATAATAAAAATAATTCTCTAACAATATTACTAAGATAGTTTTTATTTACATTTGCTAACTTATTTTGTTTAACTTGTAATACTTTTGACTCGGTTAATGTGGTACATATACATTTTTCTAAAAATTTTTAAAAGATGAATACAGGTGCTTTTATAGCTGCGTATAGAAGGTTTAAGGAGATTTCTTGATATTTTTAAATTAAAAATGAAATAATGTGAGTCCCATCTCATACAAATAAATTCTGCATATACTGAGGAATATGTGTATGTTTTCTGAAAACTAATTCTCTAAAAGTATTTTTATATAAAAAAACTTTCACAATAAATTAATTCAAAATTGAATTGACTTATAAAAGCGATATTTTTTATTATTTATATCGATGTTATTTTTTTCAGTTTTTAATTTAAAAGAAAACTTTTATTTGTAACACTCCCCATAAATATTTGGTGTGGGGGCGGGGAAGAAGGAATAAATCCATTATTTTTTTAGGTAGACTGGTGTAGGGCTCGATATCTCGTAAGGTATTGATGAAGCAATATCAGATTTAATCTCATTGGAAAGGAGACATAGTTTGCCCTAAGAAAAACTTATTTGCTGATTTTTATTTGGTCCATTCAGTAGTGAGTTACAAGATGCTAAAAATTTAAGTCAACAAATAGAAAATTCGGCACATTTTACAGTGATAAAGGCGAGAATGCTGAAACTGTGAATGATACCGATACTGAAACAGCCAATTACGTTCAATTTTGGTTTCGTCAATTTCTTTCAAGTACTGTTGACATCAAAACTGTCCATAAAATCACAGAAATTATGGAAGTTGACCGGCAGATTACTAGTAGTATTATTCAAGAGCTAAAAAATTGCCATAAAACAGTTTTAAACCATTTCCAGAAAACAGGATTCAAAAAGAAACTTGATGTTTGGGTGCCACACTAATTAACACAAAAAAACATAATGGAAAGAATTTCTATCTGCGAAGCCTTGGCAAACGAAATGAAATCGACCTATTTTTTAAGCTGATGGTGACCAGGGATAAGAAATTGGTAACATGCGACAACATTGTACAAAAACAATCGTGGTCAAAGTGGGGTGAATCGACTTAAACGGTGGTCAAACCAGAAAAGTTCTACTGTGAAATTGGTGGGACTGGAATGGAATTATTTATTATGAGTTGCTTTCAAAAGGTCAAGCACTTATTTCGGATCTCTACTGTCAATAATTGAAACGTTTGAAGCTAGTGATTGACCAAAATTGTACAGAATCGAGCAACAAGAGAAGTTTTGTGTTCCATCAAGTCAACGCCAAGTCATATGCGTCTGTGTAGTGACTCCCCAGGAATTCCGGGAGCTTGGTGGGGAAGTTTCGATGTATCCACCATATAGTCCTAACCTGGTACTATGTGACTGTTGTGTATAATGGAGAGAAAAATGGATTTTCCCCCAACCTTTTATTTAGATATTAAAAAATTGATGCCAAAGTGTTTAAAAATATTTCAAATTATAATAACAACATATGTTTTTATTTTAAAAAATAAATTAACATAATGTGTGCTTTATATTTATGTTTACAACAAATGAATCGTATCCATATGTTGCAAAAAATAATAATGAAAGTTTCAATCATAAATATGCTAAGTTATTTATGACTTCTTAAATGTTAACAGTACGCATTCATGGTTAAAGAAATAATAATATTTATATAAATATTGTGAACATGTTTACTTACATTTAAATACATGCACATTTTAGGCATTGTCTCTTGAATTTATACTGAGTACTTGATATATTACAATATTCTACGTAAAAATATAATTCATTCGATGCATTAATTTGATTTATTATATGATCAAAAATGTGTCTAGATTTAAGATTCTTTAAAATTTAAAATTAAACGAGAATTATGACTAGTTTGGAGTTTAAATGGATAGATATTTCACAAAGAAAATTTTACCTCGCAAGATCAAAAATAGAGAGATTTATTTTTACATTAATTAATTCTAGAAAAAAAAGTTGTTTCAAAAATGCTAGTTTCCACCTAAATAAATATAGTAATTGAATCTAAAATTTTAAAGAATTATCATTTCAATTTTTTTCAGCAACGAAATTTATATGTTATGACAATGAATTTTTATGTATAATACGCTTTGAAGCTACAATAAGCTTAGTAGGGTCAGATCTTGTAATTTAGAGCCTCAGTCAAGTGACAAGGATAATTACCTGAACTTGCACCTTACTTTCCAAACTACCACACTACTCCAACGCAAGGACTTTGCTCCTGGATAGATTTGTGGCCGCGGTAGCCGAGTGGTATAGGCATCGGATCGTGGCTGGCTTTGTCACGAGTTCGAGCCCAGTACCACTAAAGACCCGCCGTGTAGGGCAGACGCTAAATCTGTCGAGAGCTGAAACGTCCTCCCGTTGGTGTGGTGTGGTAGTTAGGAGAGGGGGTGCCAGCTCAGGTGTCGTCCACGTCACTTGACCATGGTTCAAAATTACGTGGTTCGTCGCCAAAAGCCCTCGTGTAGCTGAACAGCGCGACGTTAATCTTCACTCACTCACCCTGGATAGATTTAACCTTAGTGGCATCATGGCTGAAGCTCGTGACTCGACAATGCTGGCTTCGAGTTCGTGACTATGACCACTCAATTTCCGCCACTCTAAGCACTACTTTTTTAATTGCAATTAGGTTATTATTAAAATATTGAGAATCAATGTGGAATTATGAGGCATGGAAATAATCAATGCTCCTAAAAGATTTGAAGTTTGTTGAACTGAGATTTCAATTTAAATTCATCCAGTAATCTCACTAGACTGATGATTGATTAGCATAAATGATTTATTAGAAACTTAAGGAATACTGAGCCTTAAGAAAAGTGTGCAAAATGTCTCTAAAATATTAAATAATTCAAGGAAATGTTTTAACTCTAGAAAGTTGTATTTTATTGGACAATTTATTAAATAATGGTATAAAAAGAGACAGGTAAAACTTTTATTTATAATCTTTTTGGGTTTTTCCAATAATTTTTCTTTTGTTTTTCCATACTTCATTACTTTAGATTCTAGTTATATATGTTGAATGTTTCCTTTTTAGTCCTCCTTTTTACAATTTGATTGCATTTTTTTCCTAAATTATCTTAAATAAAACTGATATATATGTTTCACTTACATGTGTATCAAGCTAATCTCTACACTTTTAAGAGATTTTAATATTTGATTTTAATTTAATGTATTTTCCCATATCTCTTATTGTTAAAATCTAACATACAATGATGAAACAATGCCAAAATTTTGAAAAAAATATTCATTCGCAAGCTTAGTTTTATATAAATAAATAACATAATATTACATAAACTCTCTATAATAAAAGTTTTAACATAATAAAAATATGTATCACTTTCAAGAATACAGTTAATTATTAATTAATTAAAATTCAAGTATTGAAACTACATGACGAATTTAGCTAATTTGAGAACATGACCATTGCATTCATGTTTCTTTTAATTTAAAAAAGAAACTAATCAAAATAAGTATGATGTATTTTGTGCCTTACAACTTTTCTCTAATTTGAATTGAATAGTGTGGCTTACGACAACATCACACTTACTTTTCAACATTGAATGTCTTATATACATACTATTTTTCCTCTATTACTCGTAAAATACTCTGAAAGGAATATGGTTTCGAATTCCACTGTGAGTAATCTTCATGTATATAGATTTTATCATACACAAGAGAGTAATATTTACGTGAACCCCCAATGTATAAGAACAGTACAGAATTTAATATAAGTTAGAAATTGTACACTGTGCACGAATCAGTTCTAAAAGGATGTAAAACTTTTTGAAATTCAAGTTAACATATATTTATATCGTGCCACTGTGTGTAATTTCATTATTTCGAATTTCTAACTTAAAATTTTCTACATCGCACTTAATGTAGAAAATTTTAAGTTAGAAATTTCAAACTAGTTATCTAAGCATTGGCAAATTCCAATAATATCGTACTTCCACAATGAGCTTCATTACAGCATTGACTAGTCGCACGTTTACCATTACTCGTGGTGTACAAAGGTTGACTTGACGCAGTTTATTTATACAGCAATCACTCAGCCTAACATCAATCAATCTGACTCTCCCAATTTGCCAAATATTGGCAGAACGTGTGAAAATCGATCCGGCTAATATATCATGAGTAAATGAATATAACATCGGATTTTATGTGTAACTTAGCGATAGATGAATATCACTAAATTTCTGCAAAAAATGGTTGGTAATTATAAATGTCTTTTTTTAGGTTATTTACACTAGTTTTTTTTAAACATTTGAAATTGACTGTGTTCCATATAAGGCATTTCATTCTATGCATTAAAAATATCTTTTCAATTAAGGAGTTCAACTTATCTTATATGCTAAAACAAAAAATAAAAGAGCCCTAAAATTTGTTTTACAATAAGTCATTTACTTGTAAACTTTTCATCCACTGATCTTACTAAACATTAAAAGGTAGATAATGCATGTTAGTTTTTTTTTATAAACCTGTTCTTCATTTATTGAAAAAAAAACTGTTTTTAAATCGTTTGATTGATTTTTTTCTTGTATTTTACTATTCATAATTTTAGTGTAATTTTGTGAGTAATTACAGATAAATGTGACACAAAGTACAAATACCTATATGACATGCAATATGCTTAACTGGTTATTTTGCTTATGAAAGACAGGATAACTTTTCCTGGTTTGTATAAATACGGAAAATATCGATACCCCTCAATAATGTTACGACTAATATTTCATATCAGAAGACAATTTCACTCCATTATGTCCACTAAATAAATAAAAAAAAATTCAACATTTTGGAGATTCTTCCTTTAAATTCATACGCTCTGAATGCGTTATGCAGAAAATTATATTAACGAAACAATCCAAAGGCGCAATATTTTTGGTCAAAATTTCAATGCTTGTTAGACTATACAATAAGAAAAAAGGAAATTTGGGATTAGTTATTGTCATTTGCAAAGGAAATACTAGAATTGAAGCCATTTACAAATTCTGGCGATGGACTTGTAATTTAGTATAAAAAAGGCTTCTAAATTTATAATGGAATATAATAGCTTCAGGACTTGCTTATAGTTGCTGTTGATTTCGTACATAAACAATTCCTTTATTTGCAAACATGATTTAAAATTGAATTCATATAATTGTAATACGAAAATATTATTTTTACAAAAATGTTATCTAACTAAAAAGCCTCGACTTAATTACATATAAAAACTATTCTTTAAAGTAGAACTTCTGTAGAATAACTTCTGAATGAACTGTATAAATACTATTCATTTCATACACAATACAATGCGATGGTCAAGCAAATGATTTACACTTGGTCTGAATTTGTTTTATCCTTTCCAAACCATTTTTATTCCTTCTCTGTCTCCGTTTTCTTCAATGACCATGGAGTTCCTTCGTGGGGGTTGGTGTCCATGGATGGACTTAACAATTATATTACTTTTAAACTGTGAGGGACAAAAAACAGAAATTTTATGATGGGATTATTTGCTGAGATTATTTTAGTTTTAATTTCTTTTTAAATAGAGAGCAATTATTTTACAATTATATTTTATTTAAAATTATATTTCATTGTATTAATTCATTTTAAAAGACTAATTTCCTTTAGTTTAGATATTATACTGATGTTTACATCTTATATAGCTAAAATAAGATACTCTCGGATCATATTTGTGTATGTCTTAACATTTGTAAAATATTACACCAGCATAACATTATTTTCGGTAAACAATAATCCAAAGTTAATAAACTTGTTACCTTTTAAGCTATTATCATGAAATAAATTTATCAGTTATTTCAAGCAAACTGTTATTATCTGTTTTAAAGCACACATAAATGATTTTTTTTATTAAAAAGGTTGAAACAATTTTTTTAACTGAAGATAATATAACTAAGTTCTTAATTTATTTCATGTGAACTCTCCCTTGCCACATTTTAGATTAAAATGTTCTATAAGGATGTATTACATTCTCTACTTCTTCCTTTTTAACTAAAGAGATATATATATATATATATATATTATTTTATATGAACTCCCTTGTGTGCTACAATTTAGATTAAAACATTCCATATTTTTACCTGTAATATTCTTACTTATATTTACTTACGTATTCCGTATTACAATTTTCTTCAATGGATATTTGGTTTTGAAATTAATTCATTTCAGTAGTATATCTAAAGACAATTATTACGTCTTTAAAGCTAGAAATAAAAATTCGATATATTATAAATCGATTATAGCTGTAATATGCGACAGCACATATAATCCTTTGTTGTTAAAAATTCTTTTCAATTCCTACCAGTAAGCAAATAAGATTTGTTTGGGTATCACAAAATTTCTCATTATCCTTACATTTCGATTTTATTATCAAACATTTTTCCGCTTCCAGAGTTTGAGAAATGATGAATAAAAAAAACGCTTTGTGCTTTCTTAGGAATGGGGAAATAATTATTTAAAAAAATGTGTCTGCTTTTTTTTCTTACTGGGTAAGAAAATTTATAATGTAGTTTTATGACGGGTTCGATTCGGGGCCCCTTCCATGTGAATCCTCATGGGGAAAATACTTCTTTAAATAATTTGCATATGCTATTTATCTTATAATCTTGAATGTATAATTTGTATGGCAAGAGTAAAACCCGATTGCTCTCACTATTTATACTGGTGCATCTGGCACCATTGTTTGTAGTAGTGAATAAACTGCGTCATTTAAGATATGAATTGCCGAAGACTGGTTTTTATTGTAAACCCTGGTACATTATCAAGTCCGTACAGGAAGAAACAAGTGAAGGCACCGACGAGATCCTTCATAGGAAGCAGATAAGTCAAATTTTATTATCTTGTATATATTAAAGAGAGAAGAACATCTCATTTTAAATTGTATAGTGAAATTAAGATTTTGACTACGAGTTGAAATGCTCATTGAATTAGTTATCCAAATACGTTAATTGTTACTTTATCCGAATGTCTGAAGAGAAAAAAGAGTCTATTAAAGTAGCAAGGGGGATAATTAAAGGTTCTTTAATTAGGTTAGAAAATGGAGCTGATGATTTAAATTTAAAGAATGAAATTCTTATATATTCGACTGCAGAGATTAGAAGAGTTAATTGTAGACTTTGAAAGGGGGGTTAGATTCAGAATTAAGTGCAGAAGAATCTGAATTTATTGAATTTGAGCAAAGATATTTTGATTTAAAATTGAAATTTCAAGATAAAATCGATGCGACTGATGCATCTCGTTCGATTAATGTTATTGGGCAAAATATTTCTATTGCTATATCAACGGAGCAATCTAGTGCTAATTTTCGATTACCAAAACTAAGTATACCAGTGTATTCTCAGTAAAATTTGAAGACTGGATAAATTTTAAGGACTTGTTTATAACTGCAGTTCATTCTCAAATTTCGCTTAAAAACATTCAGAAGTTCCAGTATTTAAAAATTTGCTTTCAGATGAACCCGCGTCTCTAATTAAGCATATACCATTGTCTAATGAGTCGTATGAAGTAGCTTGGGGAAAATTAATTTATAGATACGATAAAAAGAAGCAAATTGATTATGCTTTAACTAAAACATTCTTAGATCAAAAGGGTATTTCTCAAGTAAATATGACAAATTTAAGAAATCTAGTGGATACTAGTGACGAAGTTTTACGAGGATTAAAGACGTTGGGAACTGAAGCAACAAACAGAGACTCTTGCTTAATTCAAATAGTAATACAAAAATTAGATACAGAAACGAAAAGACTCTTGTCAGTTAAAACCGCCCAGAAGGATTTTTCTACTTTAAAGGAATTTTTAGAATTTTTAAATGTCAGATATCCATCTTTGAAATGAATGACTTGTAATGATTCTGATACTAGAGTACATTATAAGTATAGTTTAATGCTTGTAAAAATAATCCAGGAAGTAAATATGATAAGAATTGTTTAAAGTGTGTTCAGGTGTAAATAAGTTATTTAGATGCATGAAATTTAAAAATATGGATTTAATTGCTCGTAAGAACTTTGTAAAGAGCAATTATCTTTGTTTATTGTGTTTAAATAGTCACAAGCTTAAGGACTGTCCTAATAATTATTTAAAATGCAGTATTTGTCAAGGTAAACATAACTATCTTTTACATGAAGATTTCAATCGTAATGGTGCGTTTTTGTTAAATGTCAATGCTAACTGTAAACAAGATGCTGATAATACCCTTAAAGGAAGTGTCGGTCAGCAAGAAATATCTAATATAGAATTAGATGCAGTAAATAAGACGCTTAACTCTAGTACTTATGCAAATAATGTAAAATGTGTATCGCGCTTTTACCTACAGCAAAAGTTTTGCTATATAATAACGAAAGTGGTTCATTTTTATTTAGAGCGTTACTGGATAGTGGATCCGAATCTAGTTTATTATCCGTTTTATTAGTGAAAATGCTATTAACAATTTGGGATTAAAGTAGTGTTTTTCAAACTGGGGGCCACCCTCTAGGGGGCGTGATAATTCTACAAGGGGGGTGCAAGCTTATGAGAAAGTCGAAAATAAAAGATGCTTGTTTTAAAAAAAATATTTATTTACTGAAAGGAAGCAAAAAAAAAAAAGAGAAATACATTCTCTGACATAATAAAAAATAAAATGCAGATTTATATTGATATAGTACGCTTATACATGTGTCAGTACTGCACAATGTGTTTCATAATAAATTTAACATTACTAAGTTTACATTGCAAGTTTAATAATTACGAGTGATTTCTATGGGAATGTCATAAAATTATATACAAAATTTAGCATTTATCTTGACAAATTTGTATGGTTTATAATTAGAGTAGCCTTGTACCTTTACGTCAAAGTATATTAATTTTGAATTCAATACATTGATATTATATGGATGGGGGGCACGAGGAAAATTGATTGAAAATTGGGTCGCAAGTATAAAAAGTTTGAGAAGCACTGGATTAAAGAGATGTAATGATAGGTTATCTCTTAGCGGAATAAGTGGAATTCGAGCAGGAACTACGCGTGGCTCGGTAGGTTTAAAAATCGGGTCAAGATTCTGCGAAGATCAGTTAACAATTAAAACGTATATATTAAACAAATTTACGCCTCAAATTCCCATTTTGAAAGGGTTAATGAAAAGGACCATCGGAATGTGATGTTATTTTAAGTTCCGACTGTTTCGCTTCTAATTTGCGAAATGGCAGAATCACTGGGTCTAAAGGGCAAAATATCGCCCAAAGCGCAATATTTGGCAGGGTTATAGCAGGCAAAATTCAAGGAAATTGCAAATCTCCTTTTATGCAATCGCATCTGATTAGAGTTGAAAATGAGTGTAATATTGATTCCATATTACAGCTGTTTAGGCAAACAGAAGAATTGTGTCTCTTCAAAAGATTTCATTATCAGAGGAGGAAGATTTTTGTGAAAATCACTTTAAAGCAACTTTTAAAATTAATAATGAAGGTAGATTCGTTGTTAAAGGTTACCTATTTATAGAGACATTAATCAACTGGGAAATACAAGAGGGTTGGCAGTTTCCAGGTTATGAGCGACGGAAAATAAATTTAAATCCGATGCAGGACTTGAGCGGGAATATAAGAGTTTTATGGAAGAATATGAAAAACTGGGTCATATGTCGCCTAATAAAGAACTAGATGGGAAAATATCTTATTTTCCTTTTTTTTCTTTTTTTTTGGAATTTTGTCTTAGATTTTTGCAGCTCTCTAAGATCAAAAAACGTTCCAGAGGTAAAGTGAAATTTTTAACGACAAGGGGAATAATTGTTGCAAGTAATTTGGTTACATTGCATATGCAAAACGTATATTTTAATAGTGAAATTAAGTGCTTAAAGTTAAAGCAGCCATTGCCTAGGAAATACCACTAGCAGCTCTTTGTCCTTTTATTGATGAGGACGGGTTGATCAGGGTTGGATCAACTGCACAATTACAGTATGATGCAAAGCATCCATTTGTACTGCCAAATCGGCATAAACTAAGTAGTCTAATAGTAAAATATTATCATATTTTAAATTTACACGCAGGTGGTAATTTGTTAGTGTATTTTACGCCAAAAGTATTGAAATGTAAATGTTAAAAGGTTAATTAAGAAATGTGTTAATAATTGTATAAAATGTTGTAGATTTAGAAGTAATATGTCCAAACAAAGAATGGGAGATCTTTCTAAAGATAGAGTAATTCTTAAAAACCGTTTTACTGTTGTTGCTTTGACTACGCAAGTCCAGTTTCTGTATTAAAATACAGAGGAAGAGGATGTAAAACAACAAAGAGGTACATTGTTATATTTGCCTGTTTTGCCACTAAGCCTTTGCATTTAGAATTAGTAAGTGATTATACGTCCGAAGCTTTTATTGCTGCAATAAAAAGGTTTTCCTCACAAAGAAGCACCCATAAGCATATACATTCTTACAACGACACTAATTTTATAGGGGCTAAAAGGAAATTAGAACTAATTAAACACTTGTCTAAAATTACGAGTGAGGAAAATGTATGCTATTTTCTTCCTCAACAGGAAATTTAATAGCATACTATACCACCTTTGAGTCCACATTTTGGAAGACTCTGGGAAGCTGGTGTTAAATCGGTAAAGTTCCATCTAAAGAGAGTCATGGGTAGTACAAACTTAACTTTTGAAGAATTCTATACATTGCTAACTCAAATAGAAGCGGTATTGAATTCGAGACTTTTAGTTAGACTGGCGCATAATGATATAGACAGTTTAAGTGTTCTAACTGCATCTCACTTTTTAGTGGGGGAAGAAATTAAAGGTCCACCTGAAACAGTAGAAGAATCTAAACTTGCATTAAAGGGGCGGTGGGATACAGTTCAGAAATCAAATATAGTTTTTTGGAAGATATGGCAAATTGCTTAAATTAAAGGGACAAAGTAGAGCGGCACAGTTATTAAAATCAAATATAGTTTTTTGGAACCTTCCTCCTGGCAAATTGATTAGCGTTTACTCTTATTTTGCTATCAAAAATGGGACAACAAAGTAGAACTTGGCGGTCACATCAAATATTAAAATAGGAGATGTTGTGAACATTAAGTCCATTTTCGGCAATCTTTCTGACGGAATTTTCCATATCCGGTTAGAGGGTTGGGACCTCTTGGAAACGTCATATCTACCCATCCATGTAAGAATGGAATAGTCCGGGTTGTCACATTAAAAACTAAAAAGGGACTGTATCAAAGACATATTACTGTATATATATTGTAAAGTTATGTATATTACCTGTGCATCAAGAATAAATTCTTGCTGGGTTGGAGTTATGTTGGATCTTCCATATGTTATTTATCTTATAATCTTGAATGTATAATTTGTAGGGCAACGGTAAAACCCGATTGCTCTCGCCATTTATACTGGTGCATTTGACACCATAGTTTGTAGTAGTGAATGAACTGCGTTATTAAAGATATAAAGTGCCAAAGACTGGTTATTATTGTAAACCTCGTACATTATCAAGTCCCGTACAAGGAGAAACAAGTTTTTTTATTATTATTTTTAACATTTGGACAAAAAGTCTGTCACAAAAATATATCTCTAATATTTTATATGAGGTTCGGAATTAATTCAATTAATATATCCACGAATAGAAATTTTATGAAAAAATTATAAACAAATCCTTTTAAGCCAAGGGGCAACCTCAGCATATAACTTTTTTTTAAATAATTAGAAAAATATATAAAATAATAAAATAAATAAACCATATTTGTGTTTTGCAAACCCATAAATTTTAAAAAAATGAAAAGAACCAACTACATTAGCTACATTTTAATGCATCTATATATTGTTGTTTCATACGGCAAAATTAGAAATGAATTCATTAACATCAAGTCAATTACCAAAGAACATCGCTGCGTCAAAATTCAAAAATAAAATTTTAAAGTCAAAATATGAGAAGGGAACACACAAAAACTAAAAATACAAAAAACAATGTATAATTAAAAACGTAAGAACCGAAAACATATACATTTAAGCAATCTAGTTATCAGGACATGATTCTTCAGTCCACCAGTAGGGAGGTAAACATCACTTCTATGTTGCAACTTAAGTTTAAGGTCTGGGCAGACACACACACACACACACACATGCAAGAGTTGTTTATTGACAATGTTTTGTTTTACAAACAGTGCATAGACTGGTTTCCTAATGCTTAAATATTCAATGAAGAAACTTACATATGCATTTAAGTAAGCATTTATGTCCTCGTCTATTTTTTTAATTGATAAAAGCTCTAATATTTTTTGGAAATCATGTTTAGAGCATAATTTCGCTTAATATGCCAACTAAATGTATGTTCAGGTTTTTATACAAAGCACAATAATAGTATATATATTTCTAATCAGTTTAAGTAAATGCTCCCCCCCCCGCTTCCTCCCACAATCACTACTAGACGGATATCAATGATTCCTTTCGTAGTAAAAAAAAGTGACGTATAAATCTTAAAACCTCTGTAATTGCTTTTTTTTTCAGAATGCTAAATTCCCTCTGTATAAATTCAAAATGCTGGATGTAGAGTTTATTTCAGACAAATGCTTTTTTCACATCAGTAGCAAGTTGAAACATGGCTCTTTTACAAGGTGAGGACTAAAAAAACTCTCAAAGGTAAAAAAAGCAGATAAAGAAAAGTGTTAAAGTAGCAATAAAAAGTAAGTAAATGGAATCCAATGTATGTGAATTTTCCGACATTGAATGCGGAGCCAAAAGAACCAGTAACAAAAGCAATTATTTGGTTTCGCATTCCACGATAGCAAAAGCACAATTAACTGCATTATCTTAAGAAAAACGACACATTCTTGGAGATGTTTCTAGTCTTTGGTAGATTACAGTGCATAAAAAGGAGGAATGTGTGATCTAGGAACAGTGTGTGGAAAATTGGACACTTTTTGACCCTAAAGGACAATTTTATGCCAAGCATTATGACCATACGGTCCACCATGGATTACATAATTGTAGAAACATCCTATTAAGTTTAGGGTCTGTTAAGTGAACCAGGACATGCTCGAAAGCGTAAAATGCCAAAATTAAGACCCTTTGTTTATGAGACATATATCATTTACAATTTCCAATAGAGCTTCGATGTTTTACGATCTTAATAAAGATAATTTAATTATTCTGTAGAACTACAAAAATAGCTTTTTACTCCAAAAGTTTTTTTTTAACTACTTAATTTAAGTAATACATAATTTTTCAGAACTCCTAATATGTACTTATGTTTAGGTACAATTTTTTAAAAAAGTATTCTTTTTTTTATGCAAAATATTTTTACACATATATAAAACAATACATAAAATACAGTGAACCCATTTTTTTCAGTAAAATGTGAGTATAGTTTCTTTAAAAAAATTATGAAACTTTGAAATTTGAAATTTTTTATTTTTCTGTTTTTTTATGCCTAAAATTATTTTTAAAAATTAGGCACTACCTTAATAGAAAAAAATAGGTTCAGTATATGCATAGGCATCTTGTATAGAAGAACAAAAAATCTGGAATCATAAAGTGCAATATTTTTTTTAAAAAAATGTACCTAAATGCAAAAAAATATGCTCTCTCTCTCTCTTTCTCTCTCTCTTGAGAAAAAGTGAAAAAACTAAAAATAACAATATTTTCACATATTATACACTTGATTAGTATTTGCTTGCTTATTTTTATATAACTAATAATAATCCTTAATTATTTTCTAGAGTTACAAAA
Organism: Trichonephila clavipes; assembly: GCA_019973935.1. NCBI lineage: Eukaryota > Metazoa > Arthropoda > Arachnida > Araneae > Nephilidae > Trichonephila > Trichonephila clavipes. The sequence continues at coordinate 1,854,282 of BMAU01019481.1, forward strand.
GTAATTTTTAGACTCATATGTGCTTTTTTCCCCTTTATTTTAGTTAACATGAACATAATTTTCGAGATCTTGTAATACATATTTTCATTTATAGGTACCGTTTCTTAAAAAACTATTCTTTGAATATACAAAAAAATTTACACATATATATACAGCAACATATCAAACATAATGAATCAGTTTTTTAACGAATTAATTGCATAATTCCTTTAATAATCATAAAACCTTAAAATTATGAAAATCTGAATTTTCTTTTTGCACGTATAAATTTATTTTTTAAAAAATTAGACATTACATACTGAAAGATATTTTGTTCACTATATAGAACGTTTTTATAGATCGAACACAGGGGAAATTACATATTTAAAGTACAAAGAGGTGTGTCAAAAAGGACGTGGTCATTTGTTTACAATTTTATTTTTCATATTTTAGGGCTATTTTATCAACAAACATATAAGCGTTATACATTTTTAGATTCAGAAAAGTAAGCACTATTTTTTTTTAGAACTAAAATTGAAAAATGAATTTTTTCAAAGTATATGATGTCCCTGTTTTCTTAAATAGTGGAAAGAACAGTATTTTTGATAACGCTTTCTTAAAATTCATCTAATTTAAAAACTTAAAAACCTTGGATACCTATGCAGATCACGACTACGGCTATTAAAGATAGATTTCCTAATATTATGTTAAAGCTTTCTTTACAGCTTAATCATTTTTTACGTGAACTGTTAAGAAAATGAAAATATTGTTTAAGTTAATATATATATATATATATATATATATATATATATATATATATATATATATATATATATATATATATATATATATATATATATATATATCAATCGGACCTCTAAGTAACGAAGTCGCTGAATCCCGAAAAAAAGTTCGTTGGAAGGAAAATTCATTATATAGAGGTTCATATTTCAATTTTCTTTATAAACCACATAAAACAAATTTTAAATTCATAAACGCGATAAATATAAAATTAATTATCCATACATTGTGTAAATCAATATGTTATTTTATATATCTCACCTATCAAATATGTAATATAAAAAAATATTTTGAGCCAATTCCTACTTAGATCAACAAGAAAAATTTTATTTTAGCTACTTTTTATTAAATAGTTACAATTAATACAAATATATATGTACATATGACAGAATCACAACATTAAGTGGTAATTAATTTTTATTAATTATCATTAAAGTATCGCACTATCATCCAAAGCAATCGTGTATGTAAAATTTCAGTTTATCTGAATGTTTTAAAACGTGAGAAAAAAAAACATTTTCAAGTTTTGACACAAGTCGCCAAAAATGATGCCAACGTGACTGTATTTGTAATTCTTTAAATAATTATTTTTAATCAATTAATTTTTATTAATTATAATTAAATTATTGTATTGTCATCCAAAATAATCCTGTATATAAAATTTCAGCTCAAATTAGCACTTTGAAATGTATTTTATTAACGATTGAAAATTCCACCAACATAAATAAATATAGAGAGAGTGCGAGCTAATAGTAGGAACTGAAAAAGAAAAGAAAAGAAAGGAAAACTGAGAAAACTAGATCGCTCGAGGATCATGTAAGATACGGACGACCATGTCTAACAATCATTAGCAAACGTTGTAAGTTTACATGACCTGTTTGGTCTCCAGATCTGACTCCAGTAGACTTTTGGCTGTAAGGATATTAAAATTCCCTCTGGTGTATTAATCCCGTCCATCCAATCTGTCGGAATTGAAAGATGCGATCCACCGAGAGCTGGCATGTATACAGGCGGACATTCTGTACTCTGCCGATGCTAGATTTTTGACATGCTTGGGCTGTGTCATCCCATGTGGTGGTGGATATGAGGAACACTTGTTGCTGCAAGAATTAGTTGGTAACTTTATTTCTGTTATTATTTCCCGTATGTACAAAATGCCACCTATCGGTTGTTTTTTGATTTTTTTATCTTAAAAAAATCCCGTGACTTATCGATGCTAATTTTGCAAGTCACTTTTATTGTGCTTAATTTTCTGCGTTTTATAAATTTTTAAAGTTTTTACGGACTTTTTCTTTTGAATCGTCATTATAATGTACGGAACGGTGTTTCTTGCGAAAATTACAATTTTAACATAAAAAAATACAACACACACACATAGAGCAATATAAGTGTATTACACATCCAGATATAAATTATCTAGATTATCTTAAAATTTCATTACACAAAACTCGTAACGATAGTATACCTTGCATAGTGAGAAGCTGAAAACGAATCATGGCTTTCAAAGGATTTCTGATTTCTCGAAATAAATAAAAATGGCAATTAATTACCCATTCAGAAAAAAAGTAAAAATGTTATTTCGCATGTTTTCTTATTAAAGAAGTTTGATAAAGTTTAGTAGAATTTCTACGAAAGAAAAAATTGTCTCAATACTAGCAATCTATAAACAATATAACAATGAATTACTTTACTGTCTTTTAAAAAAGGAAGCAAAAGCTCTACATTGCACAAAAATTCTAAGCAAAAACCCTAAGCTGGGATTTCATTTCTTTATACGGCAAAATAATAACATTTGAAGGTAGAAAAGAAAAGTAAAGAAAAGAAATAAGTAGTGAATTTTGCTAAAGATGAATTAGAAATTAGTTCGTTTATGAAAACCTGAACTGACACTTTTTTAAAATAAACACACTGCACTATAGTATGCTATGTATCGTATATAGTATGCTAAAACCTTAATTGTAATTAATTGCTCAAATGGCAAGGGAAAAAATTGTAAAATGAAAGTTTATCAGTTGAATATGTAGATGACTTTTACTGAGTTTTAATGAAAGTAGAAGAAAACAACATTAACTCCATTATTGTGATTTTATTCCATAAGGTATACACTGCTGGCCCAACAAAGTAGAACACCAAGAAAGACCAGAGATATCACAGATAAATTTATTTGGCACATAACATGTAAAAAGATAAAACGATTAAAAGGACAGCTTCTTGTTATATATGGATGATGACAAAATTAGTAGTTAGTTTAACCGACATTGTTGACTGTAACCACTGCCACACGCCTCTGAATAGAACCTAAGAGACTTTGGATGTATATTTGGGGTACAGCAGTTCATGCGACTTCCACATATTGCCAAAGTTGATCCAGTATAGCAGTTGGTGGTGCATCCCGGCCCAGTCATTTTAAAAGCATGGACCCCACGTTTTCGATTGTCAATAAATTGGGAGAAAAAGCAGCCAAGGAAGCAATTCAATCTGATGGGTAAAGAAGAAATCTTGAGCATTGCGTGCCACGTGTGGTCACGCATTTCCTGTTGTAATATAGCTGAATGTAAAGGAGGACTTCTGGCTCTACCACCTCATAGATGCAACGATGGTTGTTTAGTGCACCGGCAATACGTATTAAAGGGGTGCGGCAGTGAAATCCAATACCAGCCCAAGCCATGATACTGGGTGTCATGATTGTATTCTAACTAAAATCCAACCATCGTGATGTTGCAGGCAGAAACGAGATTCGTGCGTAAACACAATGCCATTCCCTTCCGTTGTCCATATCTGCCGTTGATCGCACCATTGGAAGTGCAAATGCATGTGATTTCTAGTCAAGGGTAAACAAGGCAAAGGAAGCCTTGCGGACATTCTACTATGCTGGAAATGCAACCGAAAGGTACGAGCGGACACCAAATGATGCATAACTGACTGAATCTGTTGTGTTATGGTTCGCGATGTGCCTGCGAGATCAATCACTGCCATGCGCACAGTCCACCTACATTCAAGGACAGTGGGGCAACGAGGTGAGCGCGATCGACCCCGTAGATCCATCGTTTCCTCCTGTATCTAGCGATGGAAGATCTGCATCATAGCTACTTTGTTTCGTGCAACACGTTGACCAATTTCCCTGAAAAATAAACCGCAATTCCTATAGATCGTTATTTTTCCTTGGTCGAAATCAGAATCCTCGTCAAAAGAGACTTGATGTCTTCCACGAAGCATGGGTAAAAAGCTTACGAAAAAAAAACCTGAAAAAAAAACAATTACCGTACTTCAAATCGCCAGTCTATTATCCCCTTATATAGTGCTTCCGGGTGACGCTAAGATCAACAGTGATGTGCGTCTGCTCTGTAATGCTACTGATTTTCATATTTCGTCGTAGCCAACACATGATGTAAATTTCACATGGTCTGCGGGGTTTCTTCAGATCCGTTCATTTTGTGTGGCTAACAGTGTATTAATTTGTAACAGAACAGCAAAACAAGATACCACTATACAAGATCGTAATGTCAATAATACAGTTGTAGGAAGCAAAAAAAGAAAGAAATTCAATGAAAATTACGTAATAAACTAATTTCTACGTTGAATTATATTTTGTATATTTATATCAACAACGTACTTTCATTTGGACGCAAAAAAAAAACCGGTTAAAAAATTCTTAACGTAGATATAAAGAGTGTTTTTTTTTTCAGGTATAGAAGTTTAAGTTGGCATTACTTTCCAAGATGGCGACCGATTTAATAGCAGTTAAGTGATTTATTCTCAGTTTGGTTTGGCAATTCATCATGAATAGACTCACGCCTCATAGAGATTCGTCAAATGGGCCAAAAACGAGATTGCCGTTGTTCCCGATTTTCATAAGCGAATTTTGTTTAGCGATGAAGTGAACTTCTGGTTGAATGTCTACGTCAACAAACAAAACTGCCGCATTTGGAATGAAGCTAATCCACAAGTGTATGTTGAAACAACCGTTACATCCAGAAAAACTGACTGTTTGGTGCGCTTTATGGGCTGGTGGAATCCTTCTTCAAAAACGACGATGAAGGCCACAACGTTACAGTCAATGGTGATCGGTATAGAGCCATGATTATTAACTTTTTCATTCCTGAATTGAACAATCATGATTTCCAGGAGCTGTGGTTCGAACAAGATGGCGCAACATGTCACAAAGCTCGTGCCACAATCGATTTATTGAAAGACACGTTTGGTGACCACCTAATTTCACGTTTTGGACCTGTGAATTGACCTCCAAGATCTTGTGATTTAACACCGCTAGACTTTTTTCTGTGGGGCTATGTAAAGTCATTGGTCTATGCGGATAAGCCACAAACGCTTGACCATTTGGAAGACAACATTCGCCGTGTTATTGCCGATATACGGCCACAAATGTTGGAAAAAGTAATCGAAAATTGGACGTCCAGATTGGACTACATCCGAGCCAGCCGTGGAAGTCATATGCCAGAAATCATATTTAAAATATAATGCCACAAGATTATCTTTCGAATAAAAAAATTCATGTCAATCGAATAATACATCGTTGTTTTATTGCAATTTAAAGTTCTCTCTCTCTCTCTCTCTCTCTACCTCTAAAAAACACCCTTTACTACTATTTTATGAAAGAATTTCAATGAAAACTAAAAAAAACTAATTTGTACTCTGAATTCCCCATTACAATTTCATAAGCAGCGCATTTTCAATTAGACTTGAAAAAACGGTAAAATAAGGTTGTACGAATATTACAAGAAAAATCTAAAAGTAATGCAAAATGATTATGAATGAAGGTTTTTTGTTTGCTTACTAAAAATAATTTAGCGTTACAAAGGGGGAATTTGATGTCATACGGAATTACAGAGAACAGTGTGTCAGCTCAGTTGATGTAAAGTAAATTTATATCATCCAATTTTGATTTGAGCTAAGCAACACATTTGTGCGATTCAGACTCAGGCAGTTTCTGGTTCAATGCATTTTTAGGTAATGCACATTGAAAAAAAATGGGAACATGTCTTAAAAGTGTTAATCTTATAATTTATGTTGTATTAACTAGTAAGTCGGATATTGTTTTAATCATTTCTGAAAGGTACCATCTGATTATTAAAAAAACATCTGGATCCTACATGTTTTAAATATATATATATATATATATATATATATATATATATATATATATATATATATATATATATATAATCAACAATCAGAAAATAAATTGCCATAAATTTTATAAAGCTAAGTGAGAAGTAGGGATACAAAAAGACCAATTGAAAGATCAAAGGTAGCCACAGTAGTATAATACCAAACTCTTAGTCTTAGGAATCTTAGCCTTAAATTATATACGGAAAAATAAAAATAAACCAATATGAAATAAAAATTTTAAAACAAGTCATTAATATTGCTCTTATTACAAGTCTAATTATAAAGAAATATACAAAAATACAAACATAATATAAGTAATTATTAAATCTTTTAAAATTAAAAAATATGTTTACATTATTGCTAACTAATATACCGTTCATTTGACAATAATTTCGAACAATCTTTCTAGGAATAGAAAAATGAATAATAGAATTCCGAAAAACGTACCTTAACTACAATTAAGGTATATACATATATGTATATGCCATAGCTTCGTAGATGCTAAATTTATTCTTTGTAAAAATTAACCACACTTAGGAATATCCTTTTAATGGAACTTCCAAAGACTACTAAATAATTTTGTATGAAATATTCAACACAGAATCATCACAGAATTTATAAAAATACAGGAAATATCTCACGTAAATAACATAATCTTCATATATTTATGAAAAATAACACTACCAAAATGGTCAAGAGTAAAGAAAAAAATCATTGATAATATCTAAAAAATAAATAAGTCTTTTACATCCAAGATGGACAAAATAGGACAAACATATAATACATCAGTGTTACACACACTTGCGGCAGGTGGATCACGTACTGTCCTGTTCAATCTTTATGACACTCAGCATTTATGTGCATGATAAACTGAACTTCCTATTCATTACAAATCTTTTTGTCCTAAGCCATTCTAGTGATATTTTTCAAAATAAAATTTTGCTTTTTTTTCTATTTTTTTATAGTAAATTTAGAAAATTCATAAAAACAAGATTCTAGTGCTGGATGGCCGAGAAATCAAATGCAAGTTTTTGAACGACATTGATACAATATTATACGAAAAGCGATGATATAGAGCCAACAGTATTGATCAGTATTATTTATTGCTGCTATATAGGTTCACTCTATTTTTGGCATAAATATTCTTAGTTTCAGAAATTTATGGATTTATATAACCGTTTTAAAACATATATTTTCCCCCTTTAACAATATCAGAAACCGTATTCTCATAAAACTTCAAAAATATCAAACAGAGACATTTGCGTATAAAAACGAAACGTAAATGGAAGCAGATTAAATTATACACAATATATATTAGGTCTGGAAAGTTTAGCTTAAATATTTAGTGAATAATAAAAATAAAGCAATCTCTTTACTACCGCGTAGGGATTGTAGAGTGAATAGGACTATTTAAAGGAAGGACGAGCTCTGACGTAGATAGAGTACAATCGAGAAAAGCGACTGGTGATTCCTCGCTGTTATGTTGTCTTTTGTTCCATTCCATTGGGTGCCAAATGACCTCTATCTTAGAGTAACTATGCTTGAAGTATAAAAAAACACAGATATTTTAAGTTGACGTCTTCCTTCATTTACCAGTAGGCCTAGGCCCTGATATATATATATATATATATATATATATATATATATATATATATATATATATATATATATATATGTGTGTGTGTCTGTGTGTGTGTGCGTGCTTGCCTTCACCGTGTAATCAACCTGCTGCAACGCTATTTATGTTTGTCTTTGTGTTATGTCCGTCAAGAAAGATCTTGTGTAATCGTTCTTTCTTTATCTGCTTGCCTTCATCATGTAAAAATGTAAATAACTGCAACTCTGTGTCTTTGCGTTGTGTCCGTCAAGATGTCGCTTCTGTTATACGTGTCTGCATACGTGTTTTTCACGAATAGATGTAAAATATAAAGTGATTGACCAGTTACGCTATGTGTGCTTCAAAATAAAAAAATGAAGCTCAATTCTAAAGATGCTTTGAATAAAAGAGATATGACACGAACCAACATCGGCAACGCTACTACAACACGTTACTCACACACACACACACACATATATATATATATATATATATATATATATATATATAATCAAATATAAAAGAATTTTTTCAATATATAATCATATACATATACATACACATATATATATAAATTTATACACACATATAAATATACATATAAACAAAAATATAAAAATAATCATATAGTTATATACCTAAGATAACTAAAAGTAAGAAAGAGGCACATAGTATAAAGACAAATTCCTGGCCTCAGGAACCAGGATTACAGGTTTAAACAAGTTTTGCGGCGCCAACCTTCACCTGTAATTTGTCATAATATGTACCAAGAGGAAAGGAAAGAGTTATATATGTGTAGAATTTAAATATTAAATCATTAAACTAAAGAACATATGAACATAAACATAACCTACTAAAACGTATATATAACGATGGCCAGGAGTGCAGTTTCGTGTTCCCGCCAAATAGGGAGGGCTAAACCGCATAAAGTTAAATGCGATACGATATAAAAAACGATTAATTGCGATACAATATACGATAATAAGAAATATATATATATATATACTTTTAAAAAATCATAAAAATAAAAATAAATATCATAAAATTAGCGTAAAATATAAAGGATCTCAGAAAAATATATATATTAAGAATTTAAAAAAAGCAAGTGGCGCCATCTATATAATAATTGTAGGATAAATTAGATATTGTCTAAATTTAAAAAAACATTACAAAACATAATAACAGTAAATAATTACATTAATACAAATTGTGTATCATAAAAAACTATTATAAATATAATTACAAGGAAAATTAGCAGGGTATCCATGTTCAATACAACGATTAAAATTTTTTTTAAGATTTAAAAAAATATTAGCTTTATCGCTAACTAATACTTTATTGCGATAAATATAGTTAAAAATAATATTTCTATATATAGATATTGATAAATTAGAATTCCAGTAAGGCACTTTGATGATATTAAAATTAAAAGGCATCTTTTTTATCATAAATATTAGAATGTAGTAATATACAGTGATACATCTAGGTAACTTGTTTTGATTGGATTATTATTAATTTTAACTAAGTTTAAGTACGACGGATAGAAATTAATAATAGGATTTAAATTATCATTTTTACCAAAAATAATTAAATCATCAATATATCTAAAAATGTAGTAGTCATTATTAATAACATAACCATATTCATAAAAATGTAAATAAAGATTAGCCAAACTATTACTAACTGGGCCCCCTTGTGGGAGTCCTTTCTCTTGTTTATATAATGAACCATTAAAACTGATGTAATTTTCTTTTAAGACAAAATCTATGAGAGTTTTAAATTTGTTAAAATTAATATTAAGGTTATACATACTGTGGTTTTCTAAAATTACTTTAACAATATCATATAAATCAATGGAATTAAAAAGATCTTCAAAGTCATAACTATGAACTGAATAAATATTTCTCTATCATTAAAAAAATCTATAATCTCTACTATTTTTAATAATAGCTTTATTACATTGCTTATTAATAAAGTTTTGTATAATATTATGAAGTAATTGGCCTGCAGTAGTAATATATGTTCTAAAACCATTTGCCACAGTTCTAAATAACTGTGCACTTTTATTGAATTTGGTGTTAAAAAATATATGGAAACTTAATTTTAGAATACAATAACCTATTTTTTTATAAATAGCAATAATACGATTACTAATTTCATTATGTGACAAATCTAATTTTTTTAAAAGAACCATTATTAAGAAAGTGATCATAAAGAATATTATAATAAAAATACTTACAAATCACAGCATATAGTTACCAGGTACATTATCAATGTAAACTATGATAAAATTCTTTTGTAATTCATAAATGTTCTGTTTTTTAAATCTTTAAAAGTAGTTTCATATTTAGAATGGTAGCTAAAATTCATAAGGTCTTTTTAAAATATTGTACTTATACTCTTCAAATGCCTCAATAGGTAGTCCAAATTTAATTGCAGATTTTGTAATAAAATTTGTTTTTAACAGTATCTATATCTTTAAAAATTTGTTTTTAACAGTATTGTTGTTATTAGAAACATTTAATCTAAAATTAGTGCCTTTACTCATTACCTTATATATATATATATATACCTATATATATATATATATATATATATATATATATATATATATATATATATATATTTGTGTGAAATGCTCTGGCTTGAATTTTAAGACATTTTTAACTCATAACTAGCAACTTGGATGGAATCAATTAATTTTTCATGCCGCCATTGAGCGATAAATAGGTGTTTAGTTACATTAAAACATTACAACATAGTTACATTAACAATGTTTGTTTAGTTACATTAAAAAACAATTTTACTTAATGTAACTAAAAACACATTTATGTGTATATCAGTGTAAATGTGTATTTTATTTTTTATTGCATCAGAGCGATCTTGTTTTACTTCCTTTCAGTAAATTAATAATTATTTAAAAATAACATTTTGTTTTCGACTTTTCAATGTGCTTGTGCCCCCCTCGTAGAGTTATCGTGCCCCCCAAGGGGGTCGCACACCACAGTTTGAGCAACGCTGCATTAAGGCTATTTTTGCCAAACGTACGTGAACCTAAATTAAATGCAGAGCCTATTTTTAGACCGAAAAATATCTCAAATTTTAAGAAAATGTATAACGTTGTAATTCATACATCTGTTTACATATTTCAGCTTTTTAAAATTTCAAAATATTCCATAGATCAGTACTTCTCAAACTTTCAATACTTGTGCCCTAATATTGAATCACAGTTTTCATCGCCCCCTCCATGCAATAATGATGTATTGAATTCGATAATACGATACTTTGATGTTAAAGCTACAATACGACTTTAACCTTTTTGCCACCAGAGTATATAAATGTATCTCTCAGCCAGTGCGTAAATTGCACTGGACGTATATATACGTCTTTCCGAAATATGTTGACTACTATCCACAAAAGTATTCCGAAGTCTTTGGAATGCAATAAAATGACCTTAACAATGATCGAGAAGGATTATTTCAGAGGATTTTCTTATTTTTCCCCCCCCAAATATACCACATATGAGTTCAAACGCGCAAAACGGTGGCATTGGGGCGTGAATCGCGCAACATTTAATCTGCAGTTAATTATAAGCTGTACAAATGATCCAGATAAGTGTTAATTTTTGCTTATAATTTTATATATGATCAACCGCTGCGATCACTGATAATTATTAAACTTGTTTTTAAATTATTATTGTTAAGATAATTATAAAGTTCATTGTGCAGTACTGATGCAGTTATAAATGTATTATATGAGTGTAAATGTTTTTTTTTTCATTATGATAGAATGTATTTTGTTTGGTTTACTTTAAAAAAAAGTAATAAATTTTTGAAATTATCTTTTGTTTTTGACTTTTCAATATGCTTGCGCCCCCTTTCTAGGGTTATCACCCCCCTAGGGGAGCGCGCCCTACAGTCTGAGAAGCACTGTCTTAGCGGGTCCAAATTCTATTATCAATACGTTTTTCAAAAGCAAATTTAAAATCATAAGCCTTTCTCTTAATGTAACACATTATAACTTACAAATAAACTGCGCACTTTTTTTCCTTTTTTTACAGAAATACTTTTCTCATTAATATCTGTTGTTATTCAGATTTTGTGAATTTTATTTATGTTGGCATGTTGAAACAGCGGCATATCATTGTATCAAGAACTTAAAATTGATTTCGTTATAAACATTTTAAATTTATGTTACTTTGTTATCCTCAATTCATCTTTCAACTTACATGAAATATCATTTTGCTAAATCGTGAGATGTGTTTTAGAGACTAATAATACTGATGCACACTTTATAACCAATATTAAAATTTCGTTTAATGTAAGTTCATACATTGTTTCAGCAAAAGGTGTGATGGATAATACTAGACATTTACTTTTTTTATGTACGTGCACCACAATGGCTGTGTTAACGAAATTTGGCATAATAAAGAAGTGTTTTCCTCTTAAATGTATTTCTCATTTAGATGCTCATTTCTTCAAGAAAATTCTTGAATAGTATAGCATAAATGCAATTCTGTCTAATGAAGCTAAATGATTTTAACTATCTCATTTTCTTTTTTTTAAGTTGATATTGTTTTCCCTTTAATTTCTCTAAACAATTTCCTTATTTGTAATGGTCCTAGCCTTCGGGAGTCGCACGTAAATAATTACTGGTTACTAGTATAGTGGGATAATCGTAACTGTATCTCTTTAAAGATTAACAACTCTGTGTTTCTGAAGTAAGCTTACATAATTTGCTATCGTACGATATCTTTTTACGAATAGCAAGTTCAGTCCAAGGAAATGTCATGAGTTCAGAACTTACGTTTGCCGCTTTATGTAAATTCCCGAGACTCTTCGGAAAATCTTTCTCTTTGTCTTCGTCACAATGTAGAATACGCGTATATTTTATTTGAGTCGTTCATATTTGCTTATGTGTGGGCTGTTCAAGTGGATTATCTGTCAACAAGACTTTCTCATTAATACCAGCTTATTACATCAACCATATAAATAATGATAACAATAAAGACAATTCTTTCACTCGTCACGATATTATACATACAACATTTTTTTTTAATCTATACTATTTTAAAACTTAACACAAGTGATTTCCCTCTCTATCTCTTTTCCTCTCCGAGTGTTTAGTTTGTGAATTAAATTTCTATTGAGTACTCAAATTAGGAGCCACAGAGATATGCGAATATTCAGAACATGTAAATGAAAGAACAAAAATAACAAATTCGACTTTTGAAATTATTTGAATCGATTGAATATTTAAAAAAAATTCATCTGTTATATATTTTGCACATTTGTGAATATCAGACAGAAAATGTATGATACTGCCTGAATTATGCGCAATAGAGCATCAGCAAAAAATAACATTATCTATCGTTGTCGGATACTTTTCAACATCCCTGGAGCCCTATTTTTCAAAGTTAAATAATAAAAACCCTTGAAATCAATTCTCTGTGACAGTCCTCGGAAGCAAAAAAAAAGAAAATCGGTTTCTTGTAAAAAGAACGAGTATTTTTTCCGCCTTCTCCAAGAACTATCAATTACCTCGTTGCAAACGGAAGATACTTAATTATCAGGATGGACGGAAAGAGCATCGATATCGCTAGATGCTAAAATTAAGTGAACTATATAGCTGTGAAAAAATTTGAGTGTTAAATATACCCAATAGGATTTATCAGATAAACTTATAAATATTCGTAATGTTTCTGAAAGTGTATCATGTTTTATAATTATTTCAAATGAGCTGTATTAAAATAGATTTCAAAGTTTAAAGAATTATTGTTCCTCGACAAAAAAAAGGATATAGCATGTAAAGCACAGATATGCTTAGAACAAGAGAAATAGCTTGAAATGCACAAATAATAAACATGAAATTTTGTTTAACTTTGAGTAAGTACACAAAATGAACCAGTTCTGGATTAGCATATAAAATCTATTAAATATAATTCAGGGAAATATTGTGTAAATAATTTATTATTTTTTCATCTGTTTTCTCTATTTTTAAAATTAACTCATATCGTAAATTGCTTTTTATAGCATATTGAAAAGTAATACTGTATCACACTCTTCTAAAAGAAAGGCATAGAAATTCACTTAGATGAGAAGTTTTCGAAATTGAACAAAATATCGGTGTACAAAGAAAATAAAAGTAATTTTCTGATTAGTATTATAAAAAGGATATATATATATATATATATATATAATTACAAATTCATGTCATCTATACATAGTATAAATAAAAATGAAGTGTCTGCCTCTGATTTGAAATTAACAGCTTATTTACTAAATGCATTTAAAATATATAAGGTACTTATATGAAAAAAATCAATTTTTAAAATTTTTGTCTGTCTGTCTGTTTGTTCTGTCTAATATATGAAATGGCTGGACCAGTTTCGAAGAAACTTTCACTGGCAGATAGCTATTGCTATTAGGAGTAACTTAGGCTACTTTTCTTTAAGAAAAAAATTAGTGTTTTGAGAAAATAAAATTAAACCAGTGAAATTGTGAGCAATATCTGATTCAAATAGGGATTATCTATACATATAAATAAAAATGAAGTGTCTATTTGTAATTTAAAATTAGCAGCTTTTTACTCAATGCATTTGAAAGTACTCTCATGTCCATAAATTAAGGATAATGAAGTTTAGGCAAAGATAGAGACCGAAGCCAAACAAACTTGACTTATTTGTAAAGTCTATTTATTCAACAAAAGGTAAAGAGCAAAAAGAATGCTTTATGTTTGACATAATTAATAAAAATTGCGATTTTTACCCCCTGGAGCAAATTTCAAAAAAGTAACTATTTACAAAAAGCAGTATAACATGGTTAGTATGTTGGTATGTCTCCCAGACGGATGCAATACAGGCCTTACAACGACTAGGCATGCTGAGTATCAAATTATCAATCTGATCTTGGGGAATATTATACCACTCATCCAGCAATGCCCTCCGAATTTCCGGTAGATAAGTGGGAAGGGGTTGACGGGCTGCAATTCATCGGTCAAGTATATCCCATACATGCTCTATTGGATTCAAGTCCGGTGAGTATGCTGGCCAATCCATACGGGTGATATCCTCCGATTGAAGGCATTCGTCTACAATGCTTGCACGGTGAGGATGGGCGTTGTCATCCATAAACAGAAATTCAGCACCCATGGCCCTCCGAAAAAAACGTACATGTTGTTCCAGAATGACATCCCGATAGATGTGGCCTGTCATCGTTACACTCTGAACATGCAGGTCAGTTCTGGAACCAAGAATAATTCCTCCCCAAACGCGCGCGAGCCATCCTGCACCAACGTAACAGTGTCGTTCAATGGTGTCGATAGAGTTTTCTCCAGATTTGTAAAAATTATCTTTGAAACTGCTAAGAAATGGATTCCTAGGGGCAAGCAGTTTAACTATAAACCCTTTTGGAATGAAAATCTCGCTGCTTTAAAAGAGAAATCTTCTACTGCCCGTTTTATTGCTTAACAAAGTAAAAATCCAGAGGTTGTCCAAAACTGGAGAAAGAGTGTCGCCCTCCTTCAAAAGGAAATTCTTACCGCGAAACGTAAGTATTTCAATAATTTTATAACAAAAATCGATTACAGGAAGGATGGAAAAAAGATTTTTAATTTTGTAAACAAGATTTAGAATAGGGCGAATACTTCTACGACGGAACCTTTGAGAGTCGGTAATCGTGTTTTAACTAACGACATGGATATTTCCAACTCCTTTAATTCATTTTATTCAACTAAACAACGCCTAAAAAGAGCCTTAAGACCAGACAGAAAATTATTGGGCGAGAAATCCGTAATACTGCTTCGTCTCAATCTCATCGACATGAGATTTTCCATCGAAATTTTAGTATTTCAGAGCTAAGAGAGGCTGTTGGGCACATAAGGTGTGCTAAGAGTCCCGGACCAGATAATTTTCACCCTTAATTTTTGAAACACCTTGACTGTAATGCACTTTCTGTGCTTTTGACACTGTATAACCATAGCTGGAAGTATGGTGTGCCTGCAATCTGGAAGAAGGCAATAGTTGTTCCTATTCCTAAAAAGAACAAACCTCTGGATGATTTAAACATTTATCGCCCCATCTCATTAACAAGTATCCTATCTAAGGTCATGGAAAGAATGATCACTTCTCGACTCGACTGGTACCTCGAAACTAATAATCTCCTGACCTCTTCTCAGGCTGGCTTTAGAAAATGTCAGTCCACAAACCAACAAGTTGTTTTTCTTGGCCAGTCCATCAGGGACGCCTTTGATCAGAAACACTCTGCTCTTGCCCTATTTGTGGATTTTGAAGCAGCCTTTGATAAAGTTTGATGGATTAAATGTATTAAAAAATTTCAGACCCTGGGTGTATGCAATAATATGCTTATGTGGATAAGGAACTTCATTTCTCAGCGTTTCTCGGCCGTTCGTTTTCGAAATGCTATTTACAGTTTTAAACAAAGTGAAACTGGCCTGCCCCAAGGCACTGTGATTAGTCCTATCTTATTCAACATCTTTATTAATGATCTCCCTGATCTCTTGGCATCTGATGGACTGACCAATACGGCTCTATTTGCGGATGACCTTGCCATCTGGTGCAGAACACCAAAGAGGGATAAGTCTAAACTAAATACCATCCTAAATCTGACCCTTGAAAGATTACACCTTTGGTGTATTGAAAATAATATGACTGTAAACCTAAAGATGACTACTTGTCAGTTCTTCACTTTAAATAGACAACCATTCAGTCCCCAATTGGTTTATAACGGTATGCCTGTTCAACAGAGTGATGTTTCAATTTATTTGGGTTGCGCTCTTGATAACAAATTGAAATGGACTAAACATGCTGAGCTTGTTGTTTCTAAGGCAAGAAAGCGACTCTCCATTCTTAAAAGATTGACCGGAGTTAAATGGGGATGCAATAGGGATACCTTAAATACAACTTGCAAGACATATATTCAACCAGTTCTAAATTATTGCAATAAGGTGCTGATCTCTGCCTCAGAGAACGTCAGAAAATTCTTGACACATTCCATAACCAAGCCCATCGCATGATCACTGTGGCGGAGTTAAAACTACCCCAGTACTTGTCATGCAGTTACCTTGCGACCTTCAGCCATTCACTAATATAATTGAGAAGAATGCTGCTATTCTCTTCAATAGACTTATTAGACTCCCAAATAATTCATTCTGGGGGGACTATGATTCCGATGGAGGACGTAATCTTAAGACTCAAAAGGGCTTTATTCAATGTGTTCGTGAGAACATTCAATATAAAGTCATTACTGATGTGCCCTTTGAATTACTGTCTTTTGCTAACCCACTCGACTACGCAATACTCGACATCAGATTGGACCTTGTTCTGAATATGAGAAAACGTGACCTAAGTCCAACTGCTCTTCACGCTATATCTTTGGAAACTATCAATACCCGCTTCCCATCGGAGGAGTGGCTTCACATCTACACAGATGACTCACTCTTGGACTTTGCCAAAGGCGCTGGCATTGGTGTTTTTAGTCACCTCTTCTCCTATTTACACGCCGGCCCTTTGACAACTCACTCTGATGGTGAGGTTGAAGCTATACATATAGAGCTTCAGCAACTTGCTGTTCGCCTTCCCCCCATTGAAAGAGCTGTAATTCTTTTAGATTCTACTTCTGCCCTTCAGGATTTGTCCAACTATAATGAGAATAATTGTTTACGTGTGCAGAACTGTAGAGAACTCCTGGGAAAGAAAAAAGGAAAGAGATCGTCTTCCAATGGGTACCATCCCACTGTGGTCTTTGGGGAAATGAGAGGGCAGACTTTTTGGCAAAAAAGGGAACGGGTATCCTTCAGAACTTTCGCAGAGACCTGACACTTCATTCTGCCAAACTGGAAATTAAAAGGAATTTTAGGGAATCATTTCTCCTTACAATTTCTCGTGTTGCTCGTGATAAGCCTTGGAGTACACTATGTAAGAAATCCCACGGTATTCCAAGTTCTCCTCGTGCTGCTCCTGTGGCTAAATTTAGACTTTTAACCGGACATGACTGCCTTTGTGCTCATCTGTTTCGTTTTAATTTAGTGACTTCACCTATCTGCGTTTTGTGTGACACTGGACAAGACATGACTGCCGCTCATTTGGACTAGTGCTCTGCACTGAATGATCTTAACTGCATTGTAAAAAGGTATTGGAGAGCCCGTTGCCTAATGACCTGATGGTCAATGGCCTGGCATTTGTAACATAAATAAAATGGTGTTCTCTTGGTCGAAATGAGTCCCTGGCGCTCTCCATATTAAAGTCCATTAAGAATCAGACTGCAAACTAAACCTGGACAAAAACACCCGGAAAACATCACACAAGACCACAGTTGTGATGTCCACAATGCATGCTGTCTACTCCAGGCTTATCGCAGGAGATAGTGAGTTGCGGTAAGTGGAACACATATGGAAGTCTTACGAGCATATAGACCAATGTGCTCTAAGCGTCTTTACACGGTCTGCCTTGAAACTATCGAACCGGAAGCTGATGAGAGCTGACGAGACAGGTATGATGATGTGCTCCGTCTATTTCTTTTGGCAGTAGCTGCCAAATACCGGTCCTCATTCGGCGTTGCAACTCAGGGGCAACCTGTGCAGTAACATCTACTCACATTACCATCATCTTGGAATCATTTTCAAAGCCTGGAGATGACACTCTGGGTGATTCCAAGTTAATCAGATACTTCCAGCTGGGTGCGTCCACATTCCAGTCGTCCAATAATTCTACCACGTAAAAAACTTCCAAATGCTTCCTTTGTGCCATAACTATGCGTTTATTGCACTGAAAGGCTTTTAAAACACTTGTGAACAATTTTACTTCTTTGCCACCATTCCTTATACACCCCTCTCTTACACTCTCGTCATTGTGACGTTCTATCAGCGCCATCTGGTGGTTTCCTGTAATTTGAATATTCTTCTTCAAGATGTGTGTGATAATTCTACACACAGGTAAAATTTTTATTTTAGAGTTCAATTTCTGTGTGATTCTGAATTATCCTTAATTTATGGACATGAGTGTATTTGCGATACTTATATGAAAAATTCGAGTTTTAAAATTTTTGTCTGTCTATTTGTTCCGGCTAATCTCTGAAATGGCTGGACCAATTTTGACAGAACCTTCAATGGCAGATAGCTAAAGTTATAAAGAGTAACTTGGGCTACTTTTATTTTGGAAAAAAATAGAATTTCGAGAAAATAAAATTAAAACCAATGAAATAGTGAGCAATATCCGATTCAAATAGGGATTATTTTTTTCAACAGATATTGTTTTTATTCAATAGGGATTATTTTATTTTGTGACCCTTCTGTCTCAACGATTTCTAGCAGTTATATTAAATTCTTTTGTTTTATTAGGTTTGTGCCACTCGCGATATTTCCCGTTCATATCATTTGATCCTAATGATTATGACACTCCTCACTCAGTGTCAAAGGTTATGCGTCTCTTTCACCCCTTGCTCAACAAAAAGCAAAGAAAAAATAAAACAAAAAAGAAACATAGATTCACAAAGTAGAAGAATGACATTATAAATACTTATATAGCATAGGTATTTCTTTACTTAGAATACACAATTATTAAATTTTTATAAACTCTGCGAATTGTGTGTGTGAATGAACTCCTTTTTTTAAATTCCACGTGGAGGACGTCGCGGGTAACAGCTATTTAACATAAAATAAATTCATCAATTCATCAGAAATTAATTGTAACGTATTTCACACCCAGATGCAAATTATTTACACTATTTTAAGCATGCATTACACAAAATTTGTAACGATGTGTTACTTCTGCGCAGGTAGGTGTTTTCAAAAATCGACCCACAAGAGAGTTACGGGGCGTCATAAATAAATAAAAAATCATCTATATTATATTTACAGACTTAAAATTTTGCAAACATGTTTTTTTGTTCTGCTGAGATATGCAAAAAGCTTTTTTTTGTTTAATTTACATTTCACGTAAAATTAACTCATTAAAAACTTCTTTATCCTTCAGTTTGTATTGTTTAATTTGTCAATTCAACCATGCGAAGGACAGGTATACCAGCTAGTGTATATAAATATAAATATGCATGGTTTTATTTTATTATTTGGATATAGAATCTGGTAGTAATTTGTTTATTGCTCTCAGATTCAGCGCTGATTTGCATTTTTGAATGCAATTTTAGGTAGGTTACCTTTTTCTTGTAATGGATTTAGATATTCTATCCATTATCGTCAATAGGATTTCACTCAGTATTACTAACAGAAAGGGGGAATCCTGGCGGCCAGAAAACATATTAAACCCCATTTTCTTATGAATTACTTTATATATGAGAGCTATCCTAAGCCAGCAATGTTCATATATATATATATATATATATATAATACTGCAGCAACCATATATATATATATATATATATATATATATATATATATATATATTCTATTTTATATAAATTCTAATATCTTTTCTCAAATCTGTAATATCTGGTTTATATTACAATTTTTTTTGTATGGTTTAGATATAGTATTACAATAATGATCATGTATCTACAGTAGAAAATAGTAACTATATATATATATATATATATATATATATATATATATATATTATATTTTATATAAATTCTAATATCTTTTCTAAAATCTGTAATATCTGGTTTATATATTACAATTTTTTTGTATGGTTTAGCTATAGTATTACAATAATGACTCATTTATCTACAGTAGAAAATAGTAACTATATATATATATATATATATATATTCTATTTTATATAAATTCTAATATCTTTACTCAAATCTGTAATATCTGGTTTATATTACAATTTTTTTTGTATGGTTTAGCTATAGTATTACAATAATGACTCATGTATCCACAGTAGAAAATAGTAACTATATATATATATATATATATATATATATATATATAAATGTATGAATAAGTAATTAAAAAAATCAAGGAAAACATACGTAAAAGGGTGTTGGAAATACTATGAAGCAATGAAGTAATAAAACAAAAAATAGAGCCAGGAAGTCTTAGTTTCCAGACTTAGGATCCAACAAGATGGGCTCTTCAATAACATTGATGGTAACGTTAAGCTAATGGGATAAACTTAAACAAGCAAAATAGTACAATGAACAAAATTTGAAAATAATTCATTGAGAATTTAACCATTTGAAGGTTTCAAAAATGTCAATTGTTGTAGAAAAATTCATAAAATTTGCTCTCACAATGGATTTTAATGAAATGAAAAAAAAACACTGTAAAGAGATTTTTAAAGGAGTAAAGTGTAAATCTTCAACATACATAAAATAATACGCAAAAAGAAATATATCATCATTACCAAAATGCCGCAAAAGATGTAAACTGCTGGCCCTTGATCAGTTGTTGATTTGTTGCATAAAATGTTAAAATTAAAATGTATATATGATGTTTAAAAACGTGTAAGCTATGAAAAAAAAGTAATTTTAATTTTCACAGCCAGACCACTAACAAGCTGACTCTAAGGTTCTAGTTTCATATGATGGATTTTGAATCAAAATTTTCAAGATGATCAATGTATTTTTGAGGTACTTGATTTTTTAAAAATTGTATGAGGTAATTATGAATCAAACAATAATAGAAGGATTTCTTGATGTTGCTTAATAATTGATAGTTCAAAAAAAAACTTAAATTAAATGGAACGCAGATACATCTGTTTTATCATAAATTGAACTACTTACTCCAGTAAATCCATATCCAAAATTCACCTTTCTAAGAGTATGTTATTAACAAGTTAGGGTACATTAGTGTACCACAAAATCCGGCATATAACGCACACCTATACTTTCAAGGTAAAATTTTTAATTTTTAAGCATATTCGCCGTATAACGCCCCCTTCTTTTACAAATAAACATAAAATGTAGTCGGGTAATCATCTTGTATTTTGAAGTCATTTATTCAAGGTATTATCCCAAATTTTAGAAAAAATAGTATACTTCTAGAACTAAAACCGTATGGGACTTTGGGTAGTCCAGTGGTTAGAGCATTGGACTCCAGACCGGAAGGCCTGGGTTCGGTGCCCGTACCACCAAATACCCTCCGAGTAAACACGGAGTACGTTCTCGTTAAATCAGTGGGCCCAAAGGTTTTGTTGGCTGAATCACGAGTGCAGGGAACTGGAAAAATTTCCCTCTTCTTCAGTCCCATGCCTAAATTGTGGAGGTGGAGATAGATGGAGGCGCCATCTGTCGTAATGTTCTATCAAGCCTTCGGGAATTTCACCGAGCTAAATCGTACTGGCACATGTATGGAGCTCAAGGCTAAGGCCAACGACAGGCGTACATCTAGCCCATTGCCTCGATGAATTTCTTGGACATTGATCTGACTGTGTCAGACAGGTGGCATGAGCAACATCAAAAACAAATAAACCGTTTAAGTTCTTAAGGAATATCTCCTTTCTTTTAAAATAACAGTATTTCGATATATGTAGAATTTTTTTTGTAGCGTAATATATAGCAGATTTTTTTTATGCTCATAATTTCTTTATTTTTAAAGCTATCTATTTTATACGCGACGTGTAACTAGCGCCCATGAATTTCAATTTTATTTTTTGTGCTAAAAGTGCGCGTTATAGCAGGATTTTACAGTAATCAAAGTAGAATGTCATACTCGATTCAAACTCACTATTTTACCGAAAACAGTAGCATCATCTATATCACGGTAAAGAAAGTAGAGATTATTATCAGTATGGTCTATTTCAGTGGCTCTAAAACTGTTGCCCCCGGACCCCTAGAAATACGTAGCACTTTTTTAGGCTGCAGGAAACTTAGTAAAGTTTCCAGAATAATGAGTTATGCAACTTGATCACGAATATTCATTTTTTTTTTTATTTTTTTGAAAATTAGATTAGTATTACTCCAACGTTATATTTTCAAAATATAGTAGGAACACATGTGCAAACATTTTTAGAATTATTCAGGTACCTTTAAATTACTCAGCCATGTTTGGGGAGTCGAAGTGGGGTGTTGAAAATCTTGAAGGCTCCACGGTGACCAAAAGTTAAAAAACTACTGGTATATTTAAAAAGAATGGCAATAGAGACGTTAAAAAATTACTAGGAGGACCACTCTGAAGCAGGCCATTAGACTTCTCGCAAAAAATTTTTATTGAAACAATTAAGTTTTTTTCTGGCTTAAGTTTAAACAGGATAAACATGAATATTATTTTTTTCCGATTTTAATAGCTTATTTAAATTGTGCATACACTAGGTATAACCATTTATATAAAAATATTAGAGTTCATCATGTATTTACTTTTAGACCAGCTAGATAAGGCTGTAAAATGTGTGTGTGATGCGTCTTTTTCCGGTTTAAAACAAAGCATAATTCTTTTTACATCACGCAACATAACGAGTTGAGCACACAGCACAAAATATAAACTTTAAGGGGCTTTGTAAATTAGCAAATGCTATTTATATTCTTGAAGTACCAACACCATGAGAGTTAGGCCACAAGAAATTCCCCCTTTTTTAAGAAAGCCAAACATTAAAACGCAAAAGTGGTATTGTTCCATTTAATATGGGCTTAACTCAATAATGCGTGCTATATATTTCCCGTACATTTTCAAATCTCTTTCCGACAACGAAACGTTAATTTTCTTGGGTTTTTTTTTTTCATTCTGGTCTCACTAATGAAGAAGAATGGAGAGTTCCATGATGAGGAGTTAGAGGAGAGACGAATATCTAGTTTCATCCGGTTTATCACGACTGTAGATCTCATATCACCTATTTCTTTGTGAGAAAATCCCATAATGTTTCTCTCGTCTCGTTAACACTATAACCACGAATGGGGTCATTTTGACCCAAAAGCAATTTTGTTTCCGATTTTCTCAAAAATTACAAACGAAATTGAAGAAAATTTTTGGACATTTCCTATTTTCACACCAATATGAAGCGAAAAAAATCTTTGAAAATACGAAACGTTAAATACTTATCATTTTTTGGTTTTTAATACTTATACCTAAAACCGCGGAATGGGTCATTTTGACCTCATTATAATCACAAGTGCTAAATTTGCAATTCAATGTTTCCTGGAATGGGAAAAACATTTTTAGCCCTCTTTCCATTTCCCAGATGTAAGCAGAAAAATTCTCCAAGGTCAGTAGATTTTCACTGATAACAGAAGATAAGCTGAGAATTTTGTTGTAGTAATAGTCAGTATATAGCACCCCCCTTCTCTCCCGTTATCATTCCGTAAGGATAAATGCCACTGGTTAGCGTATCCAAGGAATGTTTTCTCTCCAAGGTTTTTTTGTTTTGGCCTGTTGGATGGAATGTGAGATAATATTACAATAGTCAATGCAGTAGTCTAACGAGCGCTCATTTAGCTCTGTATGACTGTACAACTGGTTGTTCGCATTGCCTTGGATATAGTTTGAATGTATCAGTCTGTTCTATTTTTGCCACCTTGTTTTCAAGCGGAGATTTATCTTATGTGAAAATGGCTGGAAGAAATAAGCTTAAATTAACAGTTAGTGTAGCCCTCGAATATTTGTGTCAATTATCTAAAATGAATCCGAAATCGGCAATGATGAATAAACTGCTTTCAGCGATGATGAAGATGTACCTCCGGTTGAAGATTATATTTCCTCGGATGGAGATACCGTATCTAATTTTCCTGTACAATGTATTAGCAGAAAAAATACTTCTTGGAAGAAAAAACAATGTGTCAACAAACGTAAAAAGTCATCAGATTCAAATCCAGATGAAATGATCTTAAGAACTTTTGTTATAAATGATGGAATGTGTTGGAAAAATATCACCTCTCTGGAAGATGTATGTGCGTGGAAGAAATACTGAATATAATGTTTTCAAAGAAAAGAGTGGTCCAACCAGTTATGCAGAGTGAAGTATTGAAAATAGCTATGCAGTTAGTTCATGGAGACTACTTATAGATGAGCCTATGTTTCGTCATATCAAAAATTCTACAGAGGAAGAAACTCACCGGCAACTGGGAAACGATGAATGGTCATCAACTTTAGACGAACTAGATGCGCTTATATCAATTTTGTATGCTCGAGGTACGTACGGTGCAAATAATCTAGATCTTGATAGTGTCTGGGGTCCGTTGTTTGAGGCCCATCTTTTTTCCGCGATACTAAGGCAAAAGATAGTTTCAGAGAACTTATGTAATTTCTGCGATTCGACAAAAAAGACTACACGATCTGAACGCCTTCAAACAGATACATTCTGTTCCATTTCCGAAGTTCTGAAGAAATTTATTGAAAATTCTATAACTTGCTGTAAACCAGAACCATATATAACAATTGATGAACAGCTGTTTCCGTCAAAAGCCAGATGTCGTTTCACGCAAAATATGCCAAGTAAACCAGATAAATTTGGTATCAGGTTCTAGCTTGCCGCTGATGTTGATAATAAATACGTGCTCAATGGTTTTCCATATTTGGGTAAATATGAGTAACGTCCTGAAAATCTATCTCTCTTCAAATACGTCGTTATGCGTTTGATAGAACCTATCTAAAATAAAAGAAGAAATATCACAACAAATAATTTTTTCACTACACAAAACATGTCCCAAATTTTGATAACGAAGAACACTACTATAACTGGAACGATGAAACGAAATCGGAAAAAAATACCTGAATTTGTGAAAAAAAGTAAAGATGCCGTTATACGATACATTGTTATTTGTGCATCATGATATAACTTTGACAGTTTATCAGGGAAAAACCAGCAAAAATGTCTTATTATTGAGCTGCGTTCATCCTACAGTTGATATCTACAATAATCACTCAAAAAAGCTTCCAGAAACGGTATCATTTTTTAACTGAACAAAATTTGGAGTCGACAGTGCCGACCAAATGGCTCGGAAATATTCTAAGAAGGCAGGTTCATGTGTTTTTCAATATTCTTGATTCTTGCAGGGATAAATTCTTGGATTTTATATAATGAAGTTACTGGAAAGGAACCTACGAGGAGAGAATATCTTCAACAACTCATTGAAGAGTTGCGTAGTGCGTACAAAAAACAAAAGAATGTACAAGTTAGATACACACAGACAAAAGCGGATACAACTGAAAAATATCCGCAGATGCCAAAAAGGGTCCATTGCCAATCTTCCAAGTGTAGAAACAAAAATGTAGTTACTTGTTCTGACTGCAAAATACCGATATGTGGAAAATGTATAGCATATGTAAAAAGAAATTGCCCAAAATGTGCATGAACTGTGTAGTAAATCTTAACTGGTAAGAAGCTAAATATTTGTATTAAAGTTGTCTGCATATTTTACTAACTATGTACAATATTCCATATTGTAATATCTTATTATTTTTTTCACTTATTATAACAATTTAATGTTAAAAATGAATAAATGACATTGACAAATAATTACAGCGTACTTTTAGCTAAACAACACGGGTTTTTATTAATTGGGATCAATTTGACCCATTCCGCGGTTTTATGTATACTGAAACTGCCGCGGTTTCAGTGTTAAGAATTTCAGATGTATTCATATCGATACAAATTTTGTGTATGAATTTTTAAAAGAGTGTAAATAATTTATATCTGGATGTGTAAAACGTTTATATTACGTTATGATGTATTTATTTAATGTTATAACTGTAATATTCGCAAGCAACGCCATTCATTGTAATATAATGATCATTCAATGGAAAATTGGCAAAATATTGGCGATAGAGAAAAGTTGGTATCGTTTTTGGAGACCACGTTGGTGACCAATTTTGGCGAATTTGTGACCGTATGGGTTCTTTTAGAAGTTAGAGGAGAAATCTACAAATATCACGAATTATGATTCGAGCGTATTTTTTGAGAAAATCCGGGAGTCCTATAAATAGAGAGTCGCTCGTCGA
Organism: Trichonephila clavipes; assembly: GCA_019973935.1. Taxonomy (NCBI): domain Eukaryota; kingdom Metazoa; phylum Arthropoda; class Arachnida; order Araneae; family Nephilidae; genus Trichonephila; species Trichonephila clavipes. The sequence goes on from BMAU01019481.1 coordinate 1,880,632, forward strand.
AATGAATTACTATTGTTTGGACCGTTGCAGAGTAGTATTCCTTTGACCACGAAGAATCGACCAGCGATTAATAATTACTTCGGCTGTTGAGTATAACTAGCAAGTCCGTGCGAATAATCTTAACATGCTTGTATTTTAGATGCGGATAGTTGTAGCTGAACGTCGGAGAGGGTGTGAGGGCCTTCTGAGATTTGCTCAGAGAACTTGAGTTCTGTATTCTGAATTTCAAAGATTTTTTTTCAACATTAAATTCTCATTCTCCTGAAAAACTGTCTTGTCTCTTTGCAACTTATTTGCACAAAATCCTCGATCCCTCATTTACGTAACAATATTTTTAGCTGTACTGATTGAGTCTAGTGAAATATTCAGACTTCCATACAAAAGCAGGCTTTAGATGTCTCTCAGCATATCTGATTCCTTACTACATTATTTTCCAGCAGTAAACAATGAAACCTAATGCAATCAAAAGAAAAACAAAAGTTCTATTGTATAAAACTCTTTTAAGATAAGTTCTAAATTACGGTGCATGTCTCGAACAAATGAGATCATGATAAGTATCTACGAAAGGAAGATTTTAGGATTTATTTTTGGAGTAATTCAGGAAAATGGAACGTGGCGAAAAAGATCAAATTCTGAGCTCTATCAAGTATATATATAATTTTACATTATTAACTTCCTCAAAATACAACAAATAAAATGGGTAGGTCACGTTGTAAGAATGGATGCAACCCGCATCACTAAAAAGTATGCAATGCCAAACCAATTAGCACATGAAGAAAGGGCAGGCCAAATCATAGATGGATTGATGACCTAGAAAAAGATCTCCTAGTTTTGAGAATTAAGAATTAGAGAATACTAGCAAGAAGTCTGACCCGGAAAGGGCTTCTTGAGAAGGCCAAGTCCTACCCTGGGCTATCAAGCCATTGAGGAAGGAAATAAGCAATAAACAACCTCTGATGAGATAAGAGGCTACGGAAGGAGAATTGCTTGAGTCAGTTAGAGACTCAACATTAGGCTCTTCCTTGGACTAAAAATTGTATACGTGTGAAGTAAGCAACCCAACCTTTTATGTTGATCATGAAACTCAACGTTTGGGCTTCTTCCTGCACAGTACAATAATTAACTTCAATATCATATCTCTCTAAAGAAATATTAAGCTTTGGCTCTTATTTCCAAATCGAAGTATGGCGAAGTGGACATCTTTGGATAATGTCTGATTGCTTGGTGGCTTAAAAAATGTTTTTAATTCTTATAGGATTCTTTTCCCTTTTTCTACACTCAAAAGGACTGAGGAATCATATAACGTAACTAAACGCAAATGCATTTTAAACACCATTCTGGCGTAATCTCGAAAATGAACCTACTTAATAACAACACAAGAAATGTTCGTCTTTGTAGTTAAATTACGTAAGTTAGAACAGATGACAGATAATAGAGAGCGTTAATTCTTAAAAATGGTAAAGAATATATAAAGTGATATCTCATCTATTGTGATAACTCCCAAAGTTTAATCACAATAGGTTATTTTTATATTACATCTCCCAAAGAGTAACAAAGAGTAAAAGTAGCAAAATTCTCGAGAAGAAGAAAAATATAGTAAGGAAATTGGCTCATGAACCTTGCAAAGAAATTTTAAAGCAGTTTAACTGTAAAAATATGTACATAGTCTCACGTATTTCTGTGTAATGCGTTCCATATAAAAAATGTTTATCTCAACAGTCGCTATTTTATTAATTCCTCTGCATGTTACGTTTGATTAATGCTCATTTCTTCACTTCTTTGTTCCAAATGTCTGAAAATGAGTCATCTACAGCATTTGAGTGAAAAAGTAAGCTAGTATAGAGTTAGATGAATCCAATCTAGGAAGCGTTGACGACCAAGTTGTTTGTCTGAACCTTAAAAGTCACTCGTAAGATCATCTTTGCGTTTGTGGAATCGCTATCAAAATGTACAGTGTCACGGATTCTTGGAAGGGGACGTCCTAGTGCTACAACAGTCTTCGAGGTTCGTTATCTGCGTCTGCAATACTGAGGTTTTCGGACTAGTTCAATCCGTCAAACTACTTCGGCATTGCAATGTTATCAGGAATGATGATAAGGTTTGCAGATTTCTAGTAATGTAAGGTACTTTAATAATCTACAGCTGAAAGATCTCTTTTATCACAAATATTTGTTTTTAAACAATTATTATCTATATATAATTGTAAATTTAAAAAGTCTGCATTATATATATATATATATATATATATATATATATATATATATATATATATATATATATCAGAGTTGGTTCTAACTAATGTCACACATTGTGTATTAAAATTAAAGCTAGTAATATGATTTAATTTATTACTAAAAATTGTTTGCAATGACTACATGGAAGTTATCTGTGTTCCCAACAATCATCATTTCGGATTACACTAAACGCATATCACAGAAATCTTCTGTCACACTAGGTTCTGTATCAAATCTATTAGACCCCACAACAATGGGACAATGCATTGCTCACCGATGAGTCTGGATTTTGTATAAGCTGTGATTCCTTATGGTTACGATCTAGAGCTTAGCGGAACGGATCCCCACATCTTTCATCACAGTTTAGTGACAGCAGTTATTTATTGGGGTTGCAATCATTGACCTATATGTTCATTCATGTATGGAACCCATGGGTCCTGAAGCTATGTACGTGACAAACAATACGTGAGACACTCCTTCGAATATAATGGCCAAATAGTTCAACAATGGATACTATCTGGTACAAGCTTGGGAGGTAACTTTCCGTTCTATGTATTCCTCATCGATTCCTTAATTACTTGACACTATGTATTCTTTGAGAATGGTCACATATCCGGAAAAGGACGATTGACGACCTACTTGCACTTCTGAATATCTTCGTTGTTTATTCTGCATCTCCAATAGAAGTGGTCATAAGCCATACTAATAAATATTTTCATACTAAAATTTTTTGGCACAAGTTGGGGACATTATTGTTTATACTGTTTATCTGAAAACCAATTTTTGTTTTACTCTTATTTTAGCGGGTCATTGCTTCTTCTGTTCAACAACCTGTAAACAGTCCATTGCATTTTGATATATATTTATTTATTGCATTTTACTACCATTAGTCTGTTTGCAGTTTATTTTTTGAGACAGAGTGTAGACATATTTTTTTTAATGTGGAAGTTGGTAAATGTAGCATTTTACTCGTACATAGCATTTTCAATATAGAGTTGTAGATACCAGATTCAAATTTATGCAAAAGAAGCTTCATCATTGAAAAGAAACATTAACTGCTGCTTCACAGACATTAATACTTCTTAAATACATTTATTTATTAAATGAATTGTGCTTGTTGATACGTATATATAATAAAAATGTTACAATATAAGCAACACCTTGTAATATACATGCAAATTAAAGATCTTTTTTTTTGTCGATAAAAATAACTCATAACAGTGTTTCAAAAAAAATACGCCTAAATCTAATATATATCTTAAACTTCTCTAAACTTTTAATTAAGTTATAACTCTCTTTCTTAACCAAACATAGTTTTTGTAACATTGCATTGAAAAGTATTCCGTTATTCGATTCAAGCTGGAAATCCGAAAAATATATACTGTTAAACTGAAAACATTTCTCATAGATATTTTTGAAAGGATATAATAAAATGTATGATGTTTTTTTAAAAAATCTATGACACAACAAAATACCACACTACCTTATTTATAACAAATAACAAACTATAGACTTTAGTCTTAATGAAATATCCCAATTTTTCTTGCTACAAACAATCAGCTTTGGAAGATACTGATAAGTGTTATATGTCCAAATTCTTGCATCTCTTTTGATATTTCGCTTCACATGAAGTCATAAATAAACAAAAAATACGTAGGATAAGACCTAAGCAATATTACAAAGCAAGAGCAAAATAAAAACCTTTTCGAAATCGGCTATTTAAAGAAATAAAACCGTGCTTACATTTCTGGTTAAAAGAGATTATAGCTCAAAAAGATAAAAATAAGAAACTGGAAAGTGCAAAATGACTATTATTTAATATTATCTTTTTCCATTTTTTATAGTAATTACTTACTGGAGAAATGCCAGGAAAGTTGCATTCTTATGAGTATCTGGTATTATTTCCGCCAAGAAAGAAGAAATCTTTACACTCCGCATATAAATTTTCTAGCTTAAATAACTAAAAAGTTCTTTTCACGTAATGTACAGAATTGAAAGTACTTATTATGACATCTTTTTTTTCATTTCCTGAAGATTATTTTTAAACATCATTCCATGTTTATTTTTTTCGCTACCTGAAAGTAGTTAAGAAATGGTTAGATTCAATACATATTTTTTTCTTAACAATATATCTCTCTGAATCATTTTATCAATTAGTTTTGATAAAGCTTTTAGGTAAAAGTATACATCTTATAGATATTACTCTATTATCTTTGATATTTTTAAGGCGATTTCAATTGATATCTATGGAAGAATTTATGGTGTACATATGATAAGATTTTATTAAATGTATTTGGGACATTCTCTCTAGCTTTTAATTTCGTAACTATATAACTTAAGAAAATTCAATTTTTAGTCGCAGAATAAATTTAATGAAATTTAAAGATAAAAATATAAGTTTATTTCCATATCTGCAATCTAAAACATTTTTCTGTAGAAGTTCATTCATGGAAGTCAAAATTCTCTTTTAAGATAATAGAAATTTCTAGGAATTTTTATTTAAAAATAAAGAATGCAGGTAAAATTTTTCGAGTAATATAAATTTTCCATCTTTAAGAAAATTAGCGCTTATTTATTGCTAATAAAATATGCAATTGTACTTTTATAACGGCAATAATTGTTTAAAATGTGAAAATCAAATTTATTTTTGAAACTAGGTACCTCCATTTGTGTAAATTCAACACATTTTTCCGTTAATTAATGGTATCTTGTATCTTTCATGAAAAAGGTAAATGAAAAGGAGTAGCAAATACTAGTTTTTATACTTGAGAGCAAGTGTTTTATTATTACTAATCTTGCAATTAACGGTACAAAAATTCCTTATCTGATTTTTTATTATCACATTTACAGAAAAGTGACTGCATATAGCAACCTGTAATTTTTGAATTTCTCAATGGGTAATTGAATTTCTTGTATATATTCATTTCATTATTTCCAGAAACCCAATGGCTGAGTGATAGTGTCACGTGCCTCCACGTCACAAGTCCAGAGTTCAAATCCCGGTCGGGGCAAAGTCGACTCAGCCTTTCATGCCTTCAGTGGGTCGATAAATGAGAACTAAGCTTTCTTGGGAACTGAACGCTTGGGGTTTTGCTGACTATTTGACCGAAACATTTGCAAATGCACCCCAGCACCAAGGTCACTTTGATTGAGATGAGCATAGTAGACCTTGGCTGTAATGGGCGGCTGTGCCATTGAGTTCAATTCAGTTCATTGTTTCCAAGTGCAGCCATCTGTATATAATATATTTTTAAAAAAATTAGCATGCATTTCCAGATTTCTCTTTTATTTAAACTTTAACTTAACAAACTTTATTATTACTAAAACTCACAAAAACTAAATTAAGACGCAACTTTACTTACGGACGTAGTTTTGCTACTATACTAAATTATTGGATTATAAATTGATAGGTTAGGATTGATTAAGGTTAAATTAATCTGTTTGCTTGCGCTCATTCACTTAGTGCTGCTTTCTTTTATCATTCTCACGACTTCCTTTTGAGGTTTACTTTGTGGTTGATTAGTGTGATTGAACAATAATGAATAAGATTTATCTTGGAAGTTTCTGGTATGATTTTTTTATCTCCAACATCTTTAGGTAGGCAGGTCGGTGAAGAAGCGACTTCAGGGGGAAGTCACTTCCATCTGATTACACACTAATAAACAAAATAATAATACAAGCCTATAAGATGGCATACTATCAGCTAATTTCTTCTATCACATTATTGCCGTAGATCTTCTATACAAAAGTATATGAGGTTAATAATGACCTGGCTCCTCATACAAAAGCAATTTATTCGGACAATTCACAAGACTTATTTTTGCGAAGCAAAATTCAGTTACAGCTACAACCCCTTTTTCTTCTTTTGTATTTTCAACATAGTTGTTATTAAGAATACGAGAAAATATCCGCAGACACAGAGCTCGGATTCCGTTTAAACCAAATTTAGACTCCACAACTTTCTTCACTTTACTTAATGCATCCTAATGGTAATTTTTTTTTTTTAGGGTTCAGTATTAGATTCACAGTAATGTACTTATAAATTAACTAACCTATGTAATTTAATTAACATGTACAAAATCTCATGCAAACTTGAAATGTAAACATGCAGCATAAAATATAATATGATTTTCAAAATAGAACAAATGTTTAGAGACGACTTTATTTTAAGGTATCCGACTACGTTCCAAATCGTAATTTTGCAAAAGCGTAAAAAGAATAGTATTTATAACATTTAGTGTTACTTAGATTAAATTACGTGCATACAATTGTTTAAAAATATTATTACAATAAAAAAATTATTTAAATACAATATTTTGACGAAAAATGAGCATATAATGACCTATTTTCAAAACATTCTCTTTTTATGAGAAATGCTTCTATAATAATAATATTTTGCCTGTGTATAGCTCAGATTTCTACACAGAGCCTGAACTAGGATTTTTGAAATGTATGACTTAGAAGTGGATTTATCCATATTTGGGTACAACAGAGGAGATAGATTTTAAAAAAATGTGCCAATAATCCTTTCAACTGGTAGTAAGTCTGGAAATAGTGTGAATTTTTCAAAAAAATTCTTAGTTCTAGCCCTCTGCAGAAGTCTTTATTTTACATTAGCAAAATATTATTATTATAAAAGGTTTTTTCATAAACATAGAACTTTTTGAAAAAATAGCTTATTTTAAGTTAATTTTTTGCAAAAATATTGCATTTAAACCAGTGATTCTCAAAGTGGGGGCGCGCCCCTGGGTGGGTGATAACCCTACAAGGGGGGCGTGTGCATATCGAAAATTTAAAGATTTAAAAAAAATAACCGGAAAGAAGTAAAAAAAAATACTTTCATCCATAATAAAAAATACACAACAACTCTGATATACTTTATGTTTATCATCTGGCATTTTGACGTCATCAAATAGCTATCTTTGATCCGAAAACCAAATTAAAGAAAAAAAGCATTGTGTTTAATTTGCTGTATTTCCTCAATGAGAGATTTTTTTGATTACGTTTTAACATAAAATATTACTCGTTTAAAGAAAAACGTAACCCAGACCCTGAGAAAAATTCTAAGAAGGTAAACAATTCATCACTTTAATTATTATTGAAATACTGTACATTAGTTGTAGAAAGAAAAGGAAGACAGGATTAACTTTTTGCCCCAGGCAGTATGATATATTTGCTGATCACCTTTTATGTGTTTGTTTTTTGCTTAGGGAAATTGTAAATAATTAAGAATTTTACGATATTTGTAAAATAATTGATTAATTTTTGAAGGATTATTTGGCCAAGATATATTTTTATGAGTATTCTTAAACATTTAAAGCATAGTGAAAAATTTATAATCCTTTTTAGAACATCCGTATTTTTTTCTGAATACACTTTTAACACGGGAGCGGGGGCGCGGGACATCTGTGATCTCTATTGAAGGAAGTTGAAGCTGATCAAGCAAAAGAAGAATCTTCTGAAAGAATGCATATTATTCATAATTGAGAAACGTTATTAACATGAAACGAAAGGAAAATTTTCAAATGCTTCCTAAGGAACTCCATCAACTAAAATATGAAGCCATAAATGTACCACAAGGTTCAGTCCACCCTGTCAAAAAGACACAAGAAAGAAAAAGTTCAACTTGCTATTTGTTGATCACCAAAGGTGCCACGAGTTCAAACCCAATCCCACTAATGATCCGCCATGTAGGGGAAAGACGCACGTTAAATCTGTCGAGAGCTCAAATGCCCTCTTGTTGGAGTGGTGTGGTAGTTAAAAGAGGCCAGCTCAAGTATCATCCTCGTCACTTGACCATGATTCAAAATTACGAGGTCCATCTCCAAAAGTCCTCGTGTAGCTGAACAGTGCGACGTTAATATTCACTCAATCAATCGTGAAAGCTCATTAAAACTACAATAACTTGAACAAAATTTGTTGTCTCTGTTTGCGTCCTTTATTAAGGTCTTGCACTTTTGAATCCTTTTAGTTCAGTTTTATTGGATTTTTTCTCAAATCGTCAAAGAAAAATTGAATAGTCCTTGAAAGCCGTTATGTATACTTTCTCTTAATTAAATTATTCACTGGAATTCCGATTTACTTACTTACTTACTCCAGAGAATCGAGCTCACCCAAAGGGTTTAGAGCTGCATCCGACCCTCCGAGAAGTATTTTATTATCAAATTAAACGAAAAACATGTACAAAAAAGTCCCTTCCCCAAAATTCTTGAGAATTGGGGGAATACAGAAAAAAAGCTTAACAATTACAAATTACAATGCAAATACATAAAAAAAAACACTTAACAAACACAGACAAGATTGGCGCCAACACTTCCTGTTGTCGTTATTTTTTTTTTTTTTTTTAAAAAGCACTGAAAAGATGATTTTTTTTTTTTTACATTTCCTCCTCCTCCAATTATATTTTTAAGACACTAAAAAGAGAAAGAGGGGAGAAAGAGGGGGAAGGAAACAGATAAGTTATTGAATTTTATTAAAGAAACTATTTTTGCTAAAAGAGAGAAAAAAAACAAACATGAAGGATTAAAACAGGAAGCTGCAAAAAATTATGGGAGGGGAACAAAAAAGATTTAAAGAAATAGCAAGAACCGAAGAGGGAAAAGAGAAAGTTAAGCCAAATTATCACATATGGATTTGGAAATAGCAAAGCAGGAAATTAATTTATTGTGAATTGCACGATTATTAATAATAGAGTTGACCCAAGGATAGAGAGCGTTGGGGCTGGGGTTAACAAGATGGTGATCAGAAGTGAAGGGGCAGTGGAATACGTAATGGTCGGCGTCTCCAGGCGACCCACACAGGCAATTTGGAGAGGGAAGGAGATTGAACCTGTGCAAGTAAGCGGGGAAAGGCCCATGATTAGTTAGAAAATGGACCAGATATTTAGAAATGGGAAGAATGTTTAATTTAGGATTAATGAAAAAGCGCTTGACCCTTAATCCAGTATTGCAATCATTCCAAGAGGAGGTCCAAGACTCTAGGATAAATTTATTTAAGGAACTGGAGAGGAAGGAGCGAGGAGCGGGAACCGAAAACACTTCGCCATCATATACAGCCTGTTTTGCATAAAAATCGGCGTAATCATTATAAAGGTTATTGTTATGAGCTTTGACCCAGTAAAGATTGTAGTAGCTTCTGAATTGAAACAATTTGAATTTAATTGAATTGAGATAACTGGATTTATTTGTAAGATTATTAAGAAAGAGAATAGAGGAAAGACTGTCAGTATAAATATGAATTTTAGTATTATGATGAACTGCCCAACAGACAGAGAGACCGATGGCAGAGAACTCTGCCTGAAAGGCCGAATTAAAATCCTGAATTTTAAAGAGATATGTTTTAAAGGGAGACCCCCGAAAAAAAATACACACGGCGAAACCAACATTGGAATCGATTTTGGATCCGTCAGTATACACTTCCCACTCAGATGGGCCCTCGAAAGTATTAATGGGAAAGGAAAGAAAATCGGGAAGGATCTGATGAAGAGAAATAAAAGAGTCCAATTTCGTAGCTGGGATAAGGCTTGGAAGGAGATCGTTCCTGTTGTTCCAAAGTTGGAATTTAAAGTAGAGAGAGCGAATAACAATATGAATGGGGGAAATGCCTGATAGGATATTAAGAGCGTCAGTAGGGGAGGTTTTATAGGCTTTAGTGATTTTTAATAAGTAAATCCTCTGAATAGATTTAAGCTTTTGGACTTGGATAGAGGTCAGGGATCCACCTCACACTCCTGCTCCGTAGGAGATGATTGGTTGAACAACCGAAGTATACCAAAGTTTCATTAGGGAAATATGCTGGTGATTGAAATTTTTGGAAACACGATAAAAGTTGGAAGAAACCCAGAGAATCTTACCCTTGATAGAATTTATATGGGGAGTCCAAGATAAGCGATTGTCAATGTTGACACCGAAGTATTTGTATGACTTAGAGATATGGATGGAATTGGAACCAATTTTAAAAATGGGATTCCTCCTGAAGGTCGTGCTCCCTCGAAAACCACGGCATTGAATAAAGGGACATCTGAAAACAACTGAAACGGTTTTAGCAGTTGCTATTGACAAATTGAGCTCGGAAAGCTTAGAATTTACTAAACTAAGGATTTTATTAGTATTATCTTCAAGTTTCTTACGTGAAAGGCCAAAAGAGACAATTGCGAGATCGTCCGCAAAGGCTGGGAGAAGAAACAGTTCAGAGTTAAGAGAAAGGATAGGATTAAAATAAATATTCCAAAGAGTTGGTGAAAGAACGGACCCTTGTGGACAGCCTTTAAAAATTTGTTTTTTAATGGTAAAAGTATTATCAGTCCAGATAATTACCCTGTTAGTGAGGTAAGAGTGAATGAATTTCTGAAAGTGAAGAGGAATACGGTATGAATGAAAAATATGGAAGAGAGTCGACCAATCAACGTTAACAAAAGCAGATTTGATATCAATAAACGTAGAAGCAGTATGTTTATTCACCCTGGTATTTTTAATGTGATGCACTAATTTGTCCACGGCCTCAATGCAGCTGCGGTTTTCCCTAAAGCCGAACTGAGATCTATGGAGAATATTATTCTTAGAAATACAACGGAGAAACCTATTAAGAAAAATTCTTTCTAAAATTTTGCCAAGGGTGGAGAGCAAACAAATTGGTCGATAGGAGAGAGTAGACGGTGGGTCACGCCCGGGCTTTAGTAAAAATTTAATTTTTGTGTTCTTAAAAATGGAAGGGAAGTGATTAAATTGGATGCAGAGGTTAAAGAATCGAAAAAGCAAGTTGGGGAAGGAGTTATAAAGAGCTTTCCAAATAGCATAGTCAATGAGATCAATACCCGGGGCTTTACCCCCCACGAAGCTTCCGGAAGACGACTTCAACTTCACTGGGGCTCAGGCATGAAGGAGGAGAGCAGTCATTGAAGACAAGAGGAATAGGAGAAGATCCTGAAGGGAAATGAGAATCAAGAAGAAGGCTAACCTTACTATGGATCAAAGAGGCAGGATCGCCAGTCGAAATTTGATGAAGATTAGTTGGGCTGGATAACTTTCCGAAAGCTGATTTAAAAGTAAATCCAAAATTATTAGAATTCGAAGAACAGAAATACTCCCAAGCTTTATTCTTGGTGTCAATTATTGACTTTTTATAGTTGGCCCTGAGGGCTTTTTACCTGGAGTGCATGGAGGCAATCTCGTCGACCGACATGCCATGCGTAGTGAGAGAAACCACCCTCCGCTTGTATGCATTCAGCTGATTACGCTGGATTCTTAAGGAATTGTTCCACCATTTGAAAGAAGGGGTATTTAAAACCCGGCAATTTCTAAGAGTTGAGAAGGCAGAGGCATTTGTAGTATTAATTAATAGACTAGCGAAATCATCAAGTAGTTCAATTGAGGAGATGTTATTCAAGAAGGAATTAAGAAGGTTATAGTTCTTGCGAAAATTATAGATGAATTTATTATTGCCATATTTGGTTTTAAAGACAAAGTCAGAAAATATTAGATCACACCGGAGATGAACACTGATAAAACTATGGTCGCTAAGGGATTCGGTGGAAAGAATTTCCCAATTCTCAACAAAGGAAACCAGGTCGCAAGATGTGAGGGTGAGATCGGAGTTCCCAACCGCGGACCTAGGGCCATGAAAGGTTGGTCCCAGTCCTGGAATATTGCAAAGATGCAAATTGTTGGAGAGTAAGAAATCAGTCAAGATATCCCCCCCTCCTGTCAGTGTTCTTATACCCCCAAACAACTGACCTTGCATTGAAGTCCCCGGCTAACAAACAATTCTTATTAATTCCTTTATAGAGGTTCAATTGATTAATAGCCTCGGAGAAATCACCATGAGGGGAAAAGTAAACGTTAATAACAGTAAGAAGAACTTGATTTAATTTAATGTTGATGGACACAGTGTGATCTGTTTTCATGCGAAAGTTGCAAATGATATTCCGATTATAACAAACAATTGCACAATTGAGAGAATTTGAAAAGAATTGAGAGGAACCAAGTGGGGAATTCAAGGGAACATTAAAGTTAGGTTAAGGATCCTGGAGGAGAAGTAAATAGAAACCCATCTCCACTGCAACCAAGTGAGCTTGAAGATGGGCAGACCGGGAGTGATTCGCATTTAGTTGTAAAATTCTAAGAAGATCTGCCAGAATTAAAGGAGTGGTTATAACTGCAATGGATAAGCAAGAATTGAAAGCATAAAATAATTAAAGATAGAGATAGTAGTATATGCAAAATGAAAATAAAAGTAATAAAAGGAATTAAAATATCAAAACAAATACAATACAAATATAATATTATAAAAATCAATAAAAATACAATACTAGTATAAATACTTAAAAATGAAATACAATAAACGAAATGCATGAAAGATACATAAAAAATAATGTACGTGAGTAATAATAACTAAGATAAAAAAATTATTGGCCAAAATCTGCCTTGCAAAAAATTTTGAATAAGGAAACGAATCGAAAACAAATAAAATCGAATAATAAAAACTAATTAGGTGAATATAATAACATGCAAAAAATGTGCCTTGATTACATAAAAATAAGAGGTGAATCAGAACAATTTAAGAATAAATATAAACAGAATATATCAAAATAATAATAAAAATATATGTACATAAAGTTGAGAAGGTACTACAAAATAAATATTAAATATAAATATTAAAGCACAAGGTACACACATAATATACAAAAATGAAGGGAAAAAATAAAGAATAAAGTGCAGCTCAACAAAATAAACATGAAATGAAGTTAAACATGTAATTTCAATATGCTGATAAATAAAAATAAATGGAATAATTAATTATAAAAATGATAAAACAGGTTGCGAAAGTGAAGAAGTCAGAAAGTAAGTGAAAGAAATCAGCGTCCGTAATCAGTGTGATCCATTGTACGTTTTTTAAATTGGATTAATACTGGCAGTGTTTATCACGGCATCCGTGATTTTCTGAAAAACCTGATCTAAACCTGACATTATGATTTGTACAGTTTATGCATCGAGGTTCGCAGGAGGTTCGATCATGGTCGTCCGTGGAACTACAACTGAAGCAAGCTTGAGTATTGGAGCAATGATTCCTTGTGTGGCCCAAAGTACCACAAGTAGAGCATTGTATGACATATAAATGTTTCAATTCTAACTCTCTCAAAATTTAGATAAAGATAACCGTGATCTTTGATAACGGGGTAGAGATCAGGAATTACAGATATGACCCAATTATTGGAAGATTTCGATTTTATAGAGAAATTGACCTCAAAACCACCATCCTTGAATATATCATTTTTTAGAAGTAATGCTTTGGTAATGGAGTCTTTGTTGTATGATGAATCCACACCAAATAATATAAACTGTGGCTTACGTCGGACTGGCTTGGATATTGAGAAGCTTGCAAAGTCAGCATTATTGGAGAGTTCTTGGCTTAGTTTGCTTACATCCTCGTCGGTGGTCAAACAGATTGCAATTCCACCATTATTGATATTTTTAATTCTGGTTATTCTAAAGGGTAGATTTTTTGCTCAGCAGAAAGGAAGTTATTTTGTTACGGGTGGTGGAAGAACCGGCATTAGGTTCCAGAGGTCTGACCAGAAGGACCTGTTCACTCGGAGGCGGAGGAATGGTAAAGGAGGAAACAGCTGCTGGTGAAGAAGCGACCTGTGCGTAGCTAGGCTTGGCGATGATGGCTGGAAGGGAGGCGAGAGTATCAGTGTTATGCTCCATGGAGGATTTAAGAACGCTTACACAGGAAACGGTTGATTCAATGTGTGAAGCCAGGCTAGAAATGACCGAGTCGAAACAGCGCTGAGATTCCTGTAATTTTCCTTCGGATAGAGCCACTTGCTTTTCCAAATCTCGGATGTGTTGATAGGCGTTATCCAGGGCCTCATGAGTGGGAGCGTCGGAACGGTCTTCAGTTGGAGGGCCAGAAGGGGAGACGCTCGAAGATGGAAGCTTCTTGACTACGAGGCCACTAAAGATATGGAAGATGGGAATGAGGAATTCCATAAGCATAGGAGAGGAACCCTTGAGACGTTTTGCGTCGGCTGTCTGGAGGAAATTTTCAAAAGCTGAAAGAGTAGCCTCCATTTTAAGGTATTCATCAGTTCCTGCAGCTCCCGGGAAGGACTGAAGAAGGCTAGTAATAATGCCTTCATCCTTGTCTTTACTTTCTTTGTTTTTCTTAATCTTGGAGTCCATGTTTTTTTCAAAAGTATCTTTAGACATGATGGAAATTATGGGAGTTATAAATAAAACGAAAAACGATGGAAATTATTAAAACGTAAATTGAACATGATAGTTATATGTACTAGCGGAAAAGCAAAACACCACCAAAAGGAGAAAAAAAAATACCAAAATGCTTGCTAAAGGAGAAAGAGCCTACTCGCTGGTTGATGAACAGCAAAGAGGGAAGCGAAGGCTGCGGCAAGGGGGAAAACTGAATTTCCGGTGCCGTAAAGCTCGAGAAACACGACCTCTCTACGTGGAGGCAGAACCGGAACTTTAAAACCTCACAGAATTAGCATTTAGAATTAATGTTAAATAATGAAAAATAATATAAAATTCCGATGAAGAATAATTGTATTACTTTTTAATATATAAAGCGAGAAGACTTCAAAATATTTTTACCCGGGATCAGATCGGATACAAATCGGAATTCCGATTTGTATCGTGTACAGTAAAAATAATTATAAACAAATGATTGGGGTGACTGAGTCCCTCGCACTTCCATTAGCGTTAGTATCGAGTGCGCGACTGATCCCGGGTAAAAATATTTTGAAGTCTTCTCGCTTTATATATTAAAAAGTAATACAATTATTCTTCATCGGAATTTTATATTATTTTTCATTATTTAACATTAATTCTAATTGCTAATTCTGTGAGGTTTTAAATTATACTTCTTTTAAACAGTTATTTACAAATATAGCATTTATCTAAAAAAGTCATTTTACATTTTTGTATACAATGTCGTGCACGCAGTTTTATTCTCCTTACAGTTCAGCTAATATATCAAGAATAATGTTTTATTTTTTAAAAAATTGAACTCGTGCGAAGAGCCGGTGTTTCAGCCAATATACGTCTAATGCATCAGTACTGAAGAATTTATTTTATAAATAATTTCTTAATACTAAATTAAGAACAAGTTTAATAATTACACTGGTCTGCGATGAAAAAATTGTTGCATATTTAGCTAGTGGGTTTAACTATATTTTTTGTGCTGATTACGGAAAATAGTGAACAAATTCCATCACCCTTAGATAAGTCACAAATTTCATCTGAAACTTTCTTATTTTCAGGGGGTTTCAGGTCCAGTATGCGTACAATTTTTCAATATTATAGCCTATATAATTGGTGAATTTAGACTGAATTATGGATATTTTATGGTGAATAGGTTACTAAATAATGTGTATGTTATTTACAAATACAGTTTTATTCCATTTATTTGCTATGACAATGAATCTAATCTCGGAATACCAGTTCCTACTGGAACAAGATATGTCTCATTCTGTCTGCCCCCTCCCCAATCCTTGGCTGCTAGGCGTCGTGCGCCGTGAGCTTGGTTGCAGTCAGTGACTCAGTGTGGAGCTAGCCGCTGTGGTGTAAACATCAAACAGTTTTGTGCTACGGTATTTTAAAGAAAGGGCTACTAGAGGATGTGTTAACTCTCTTAACTGTTATATTTGTGGGTCTTATACCGTCAAGAAGCAACAAAGGAACGTTTCTAATTTTGTTCAGAAGATGTATTTTGCATACTTTGGTATTAAATTAGGGAACTAAGATAACTTTTAGGCGACCCATGTAGTGTGTTCTGTGTGTGTTGAAGAACTGAGACAATGGTTTCAAGGTAAGAAGAAGTCATTTCGTTTTGCAGTACCCATGATTTGGAGAGACCTAAAAATCACAGTGATGACTGTTATTTTTGTTCTTGTTCAGTGCAAGGTTTCAATTTAAAAAACAGGAAGGACATTTCATACCCAACCATCATACGTTCGGCTATTCGCCCTGTACCTCATGGACCTGACTTGCCTATTCCTTCACCTCCGGATACCCTGGACAATATTTTAGACCAGTGCTTCTCAAACTTTCAATACTGGCGCCCCCCTTTTCAATCACAATTTTTATCGCGCCCCCCCTTATACATAATAATTTACTGAATGCAATAATAATGCACTTTTACGATAAAGCAACAATATTTATTATAAACCGTACAAATTCATGACATAAGTATTAAATTTTGTATATGTTACCTTTAAGCAAAAAAAAGTTACGTAATAGGATAATTACTAAGTTATTTTTCCTTTCTCTGATTTTTAAATTGGAACATATTACAAAATGCGGTGGTTGCTTAGAAGACAAAATATAGATATCAGCTAAATATAGAAAATGAACTCAGAGGGTTAATTTCTTATCTTAAAACTCCTTTCAAAAACTTTACTCTGTAAGACAAGCCCATGGAAGTAGCTAATAATTATTAAACTTGTTCTTAATTTAGTATTAATTAATTAGTCATAAAATACTCTGTGCACCACTCATACATTAAAAGCAGTGTTTCTCAAACTTTCAATACTGGCGACCCAATTTTCAATCATAATTTTTGTCTCTCCCCTCCCTGTACAACAATAATGTATTTACTGCAATAAAAATGCACTTTGAGAGAGAGACACTAAAGTTACAATACGATCTTAATTATAAACCGTACAAATTAATACGATAAGTATATTAAATTTTGTGTATATGTAACTTTTAAGTAATATATATTTTAAGAAAATTACTTAAAATATATATTACTTAGAATTATGTTATTTTTTTCTTTCTCTAATTTTTAAATTGGAACAGATCGCAAAATGATGTATTTAATTAAAGATTTATTCCCTTCAGCATTCATTTCTCAAAGTACAAATGTCATTAGAAAAATAGTCTAATCAATGTCGCTCTCTATCATATCCATCACATCTGGCATTATAGGGTACGTTTGCGTGAGTCTGGGCAACCTATCGGACGTCTGCGCAAAACATGTAAAAATGCTTTTCCTCGTACAATTCCAGTCAGTTTTGGTCGACTCGATACTCCTATAGCTACCGAATCAAGCTTGAATGTACATTTTTTTTTAATTTCCACGTTAATTGTAATTCACGGTAATTAAGTATTTACGGCAGTAGATTAAAACAATATCATACATACATTTTTAAGTCGTAAGCAAACATTCGACCATAATAAAGAATCAACAAGTACACAGACGAACGAGCATGGTTCCGAAAATTAAATCAAGGCGATCTTCTCAAAAATACTTAAATTTTGGATTTACCACTACTGAAGTAAATAATGGAAAAAAAGCCCCAGCTCGATATGTGTTAAAACTTACAAATCTGTAGAACAACATGTGAAAGTTGTTTTTAAAACATGTAAAATCATTTAGCTATGTTGGCAAAGAATTTTAAAAAGTATTTTCTGAATGAGGACAGCTTGGTAGCAAGTTACGAGTGGATTAGGGATCTATTTCAAGATACTACAAAAGGGCTCTCAACTTCCAAAGAAGAAATCTTCATATAGATTTCACATCCAGTGAAAAATTAAAAGGCAATTTTGTAATAAATCGCTCTTTGAATTTGGGGTAGAGGTGGATGAGGAATTATCTGTACTGAAAACAAAAGCACTTCGTATACTATTACCATTTTCAACATCCTACCTTTTTCAAACCGGATTTTCTGCAGTGGATGCCTTGAAGACAAAATATAGATCTCAGCTAAATATAGAAAAATAACTCTTTAAGTGTCAATTTCTGATATTAAACCTTCCTTTGAAAAACTTTCCTCTACAAGACAAGCCCGTGGAAGTCCCTAATAATTATTAAACTTGTTCTTAATTTAGTAATAAGATTGATTGATTAAATATTAACGTCGCACTGTTCAGCTGCACGAGGGCTTTTGACGACGGACCACGTCATTTTGAACCAAGGTCAAGTAATGTGGATGACACCTGAGCAGGCACCCCTCTCTCCTAACTACCACACCACACCAACGGGAAAACGTTTCAACTCTCAACTGATTTAACGTGCATCGCTGCCCTACACGGCGGGTATTTAGTGGTACTGGGCTCGAACTCGTGACAAGGCAAACCACGATCCGATACCTATACCACTCGGCTACTGCGGCCAAATTCAGTAATAAGAAATTATTTATAAAATACCTTCTTCAGTACTGATACATCAAACGTATACTGGCTGAAACAGCGACTCTTCACACGAGTTCATTTTTTAAAAAAATAAAACATTATTCTTGATATAATAGCTGAACTGTAAGGGGAGTAAAACTGTGTTCACGACATTGTATACAAAAATGTAAAATGATTTTTTTTTAGATAAATGCTATAATTGTAAATAACTGTTTAAAAGAACTGTAATTTTAAACCTCACACAATAAGCATGTAGAATTATTGTTAAATTATGAAAAAGAATATAAAATTCCGATGAAGAATAATTGTGTTACTTTTTAACATTTAAAGCGAGAAGACTTCAAAATGTTTTAACCCGGGAGCAGGCGCGTACTCGATACTAACATTAATGGTAGTCCGGGGGGACTCAGTCACCCCAATCATTTGTTTAGAATTATTTTTACTGTACACGATACAAATCGGAATTCTAGTGAATATTTTAATTTATATAAAGTATACTTACCTTCTTTCAAGGACTATTCAATTCTTTGATGATTTGAGAAAAAATCCAATAAAACTGAACTAAAATGATTCAAAAGTACAAGACCATAATAAAGGACGCAAATCAGACACTTTTCAATTATCCTACAGAAATATTAAATCATTGAATTCTTTTCCAAATATCGCAAAACTCAATTATTTACATTTTTCCTAAGCGAAAAGCAAACGCATAAAAGATGGGAGGGAACTAATATTGATAATAACCATACCATAAGATTGAAGGTCAATCAAATGATTAGCAAACGTACTATGCAGCCTGGCTGAAAAGTGAATCATGACTTCCTTTTCTTTTCTACAACTAATGTATAGTATTTCAATAATAAATACAGTGGTAAATTGTTTATCTTAGAATTTTTCTCTGGGTCTGGGTTTCGTTTTTTCTTTTAACGAGTAATATTTTATGTTAAAACGTAATAAAAAAATCTATCATTGAGGAAATACAGCAAATAAAACAAAATGTTTTTTTTTTCTTTAATTTGGTTTTGGGAACAAAGATAGCTATTTGATGACGGAAAAAAAAGCCATATAATAAACATAAATTATGTCAGTGTTGTTGTGTGTATTTTTTTATTATGGAAGAAAGCATTTTGTTTTACTTCTCTTTCCGGTTATTTTTTTAAAAAAATCTTTAAATTTTCGATACGCTCGCGCCCCCAGGGGGCGCGCCCCACACTTTGAGAAACACTGTTTTAGACGATTTAAACCAAATATAACATATTAGCAGCGACAGTGATGATGGCTACGATCCAGGTACAAATGACCCTGAACTTTTCTCTCAATCAGATTTGAATGACTGTACGAGATCTGGGCCTCCCAAAGGACACAGCGGAAGTTTTAGGGTCTAGACTTAAAGAAAGACATTTGTTAAACTCCGGTGTTTCATTTTCGTGGTAGTGATTTAGAGAAAAGGAATTTGTCCCTTTTTTACGCAAGAGGGAGACCTAGATTTCTGCAAAAATGTACCTGCAATTTTGGAAATGTTAAAAATTATGTATGAGCCAGAAGAATGGAGACTTTTATCGATTCGTCAAAAAGGAGTTTGAAAGCTGTACTTCTTCACAATGGTAACCGTTATGCTTCTGTGCCTGTTGGACACTCAGTCCATTTGAAAGAATGCTACGAAAATCTTGAGTTTATTCTTAAAAAGCTCAGCTACTCTGACCATAAATGGACCATTTGTGGTGATTTGAAAGTTATTTCTATGTTACTAGGTCAACAAATAGTTACAAAAATTTCCATCTTTCCTCTATGAATGGTATATCCGTGACAGGAAACAACACTTCGTAGAGCAGACGTGGCAAATCAGAAAGGCTCTTATTCCTGGAGTTAAAATGTTGAAAGACAAAGTTTAGTAGATCCGAAGAAGATCTTGTTTCCACCACTTCATATAAAATTGGGGATAATGAAACAGTTTGTGAAAGCATTAAACAAAGAAGAGAGTGTTTCAAGTACCTTTGTGAATAGTTTTCTGGTCTATCCGATGCTAAGCTGAAAGAGGGCATCTTTGTTGGGCCTGACATAAGAAAACTTTTAAAAGATGAAACTTTTGTCACTAAAATGGAAATGAAAGAAAAAAATGCCTGGAATTCATTTAAACTTGTTGTAACATGCTTTCTTGGCAGCAAAAAAGATCCAAACTACAAAGTTTTGGTTGCTGAATTGTTACAAAACTACAAAATATTGGGCTGCAACATGAGTGTCAAAGTCCATTTCCTCCACTCACATCTGGACTACTTTCCAGAAAATCTTGGGGCTGTAAGTGAGGAACAAGGAGAACGTTTCCATCAGGATATAAAAGAAATGGAGCGCAGATACCAAGGTCGTTGGAATGTCAACATGATGGCAGACTACTGTTGGGTGTTAAAACGGGAAATTCACAAGAATACAGCCGAAAAAGTACTAAAAGAAGCTTCGATGGGAAAAGAAAACGTTTTTACAAAGGCACTTATAATAGCATTTTCGACACATGTGTATCACTATTATTCTTATTTAAGCTATTTATCTTTGTTTTTCTTTCTTTTAGTTCCTGTTAAAATAATAAAAACTAATTTAAAATTTCGTTTTTGGTACTTTTTTCAAATATTTTACCTTTATTTTGAAGGCAAGCCTTGTGTGATAGAAAAAACCCATGTCATTTTTTAAATCAGCGCAAATAACTAAATAAAGATCAGTTAATGAAGCCAAAACAATTAAAAAATTTTTTTTGCAGACCTGTGTTATTAGTGACTTCCATGGGCTTGTCTTGTATAGCAAAGTTCTTCAAAGGTAGGTTTAATATCAGAAATTGACACTTAAAGATTTATTTTTCTATATTTAGCTGATATCTATATTTTGTCTTCAAGGCATCCACTGCAGAAAATCCGGTTTGAAGAAGGTAGGATGTTGAAAATGGTAATAGTATACGAAATGCTTTTGTTTTCAGTACAGATAATTCCTCATCCACCTCTACCCCAAATTCAAAGAGCGATTTATTACAAAATTGCCTTTTAATTTTTCACTGGATGTGAAATCTATGAAGATTTCTTCTTCGGAAGTTGAGAGCCCTTTTGGAGTATCTTGAAATAGATCCCTAATCCACTCGTAACTTGCTACCAAGCTGTCCTCATTCAGAAAATACTTTTTAAAATTCTTTGCCAGCATAGCTAAATGATTTTACATGTTTTAAAAACAACTTTCACATGTTGTTCACATTTGTAAGTTTTAACACATATCGAGCTGGGGCTTTTTTTCCTTCATTTACTTCAGTAGTGGTAAATCCAAAATTTAAGTATTTTTCAGAATTATTCCTTGATTTAATTTTTGGAACCATGCTCGTCTGTGTACTCGTTGATCCTTTATTATCGTCGAATGTTTGCTTACGACTTAAAAATGTATGTATGATTTTGTTTTAATCTACTGCCATAAATACTTAATTACCATGAAATACAATTAATGTGCAAATTAAAAAATGAGCATTCAAGCTAGATTCGGTAGCTATAGAAATATCGAGTGCACCAAAACTGACTGGGATTGTACGAGGAAAAGCATTTTTACATGTTTTGCACAGACGTCCGATAGGTTGCCCAGACTCACGCAAACGTACCCGATAATGCCAGATGTGATGGATATGATAGAGAGCAATATAGACTAGAATATTTTTCTAATGAATATAACTTTAATTAAATATATCATTTTACGATCATTTCCTATATAAAAATTGGAGAAAGAAAAATAACATAATAATAAGTAAGTAATTTTCTTAAAATATATATTACCTAAAAGTAACATATACAAAATTTAATACTTATACATTTTATAATTGTGATCGCATTGTAGCTTTAGCATCAAAGTGCATTTTTATTGCAGTAAATACATTATTGTTGAACGGGGGGCGACAAAAATTATGATTGGAAATTGGGTCTCCAGTATTGAAAGTTTGTGAAACACTGATTTAAACAATATTTTTGCCATCCTTAACACAATTTTATACATGTATTATAATCTAAGTGTCACTAAATATCATGAAAGATATCCATTTATGCGTTTTTCTTAAAATCACATTTCCAAACGTGGTCAAATATCTTAAGATTCTTTCGTTCTTTATTTGAACAGCAGAATTTTCTTTTATGCCATAGTACCTACCATCCATTTCGAGGTTGTACTGTCTATGTACTGGTCTCAGAAGCTCTGTATTTTTAGTTTTTTAATGATTAAGTCTAACTTGCACACTCCATCTAGTATCAATTTTAGAACTTGAGTGTGATTCCAAGATGTCATTCACTTGATTGGATCATTTGGTACTGCAATACCGCCTACAGATACGAATCTTATTTTATGACCTTTCAAGGACAATTGACGTAATTGTCCAAGATATTCGAAAATAAATTTTAATCAATAAATCTACATTTACTAAGCAATTCGTTTCTGCATACTAAATTAAGATTTTGTACACCTGATGAGGAAATATCATATTAAGATTAAAAGGAGACTAGGTATTCTTTGAATATTTTTCGTTATTAAGGGGACTTGACACCCTTTGAGCAAACTTCTTTATTTACGTATTTAAAAATTATATTTTAAAATTTTATACAATGTTTCTATTCAAGAAAATGTTACCAGATGAAAATTTTCATATATTATTCACACAATTTTAAAAATTTAAATTTTTTGAAGAAAATTGGGAAAATTTTAAAATCCTGCTTCTTTTGTAAAAATTAATTTTTTGACCTGAATTTTTTTTATAATATTCTTATGCATGTTCTTACCAACTTTAGGGATCGATTTTAGAATAACTTTATTCGTTTTCGAGAAAAAAAAATAAAATGTTGATATACAGGCTAAAAATCAACGAAAAAGCCAACATGTCTTACATTTTATTTTTTTTAAAAAAGTATTCAGTTTATAGCAAAACGGATTCCTAATTTTATTACATGCTTTATTTTTAACACGCAGGAAAAAAATGGAAGTGATTGGTAAATAATTGTCGAAGGAGTAGCATTTTGAATGCACTAAGGTTTCGAAAAACACAAACTGAGAAAAACCACTAAGTTTATAATTCTGAAAAAATAATTATTATAAGCTTAATTAAACTTAAAATACCACTTTAAGATATTACTTATACGTTTTTCTTTAAAAAATTGCATTTTCATATGTTTTCAACCACCACATTTTTATAAATGATCAACTTTTAGAGAGTACTAATTGCACAAGAAAACTCAAGAAAAACTTAAAAAAAATTTTTTTTTCTGTCACGACAGAAATTTTAGCTGTTTTTCTTCTTATAATATTAAAGTATTACATTTGTATGAAAAATATATCAGGAATAAGAACTGAAATTATATAAAATTATTAATATAAAATGCCTTAATTTAAAAATTTTACATGCACACATTTCACAAGGAAGAAAAATTACATTATTGTATTGCCTCGGAAGTATTCTGCATTTAATACTACACATTCTTTTTTGTAGTTATTATTTCTATTTATAAAATAGATTTTTTTTATCATAATGCATTTTTTAGCTTTTTTTTCTAAAAAGGGGGTGAGGCTGAATTGCCTAATTTGTTTTCAAATGAAGTTTTAGTCAACTTCTAACTTTCCGACATGCACAAGTGATATATCAATCGAAAGATAATAATGCAAAGAATAAGATTAAATGAAAATAAAAAAAAACGATAGGTTTGTGATTTTTAAGGTACCAAGTCTTCTTAACATATTTAAAAATTACTTTTTAGAATTTAATATATTGTGACAAATCTATACGGAACTTTATCACTATCCTTCTGAGTCGTCCTTTTTAGGGAAATTTAATTCCCTACCTAACTCCAAAAAGCGGACCTACTACCAAACTCCAAAAAGCGGACAGGATTCCTTGTTATATGCATATTAGATAAAGTATTTAAGTCAAACGGAATAGTAAAGTTAGAGCAGTAGGAGATAGAGATTGAAGTAGTGAAATTAAATTGAAGAATTCTTGTTGGAGATAATTTAATCTCAAGAAGAGTTGAGATTCCGTTGGTAATTATTGATTTATAATTAATGTCTCATTAAAGTTTTAAGAGTGAGATTAAAATTAAATGTTCAATAGGAACATTATTAAATATAATTCTGGGATCTCTTATCGTGGTAATCTCTGCGTGATCGTTATTTAATTGTTAATTAATTGGATAATTAATTCATTAAGTTAATTTAAAGGATATTATCTTTAAAACCTCATAATATTAGTTAGATATATTTGTTAATAAGTCTTTGATTCTATTTGGATAAGATAACCAAATACAGAAAGTTGTTTATAAAAATGGCTACTGGTTCTTTCATGACTCCTATTTATTCTCGTTCTCAAAGTGAGGTCCAAGGAGACCTTCACAATATTTCTTTTCCAAAATATGGTCTGAGTTGTACTGTGGCTACCTTCCCTAAAAAAAAAAAAAATACCTCCTCTTTTCCTGATTCTTAAAATTTAAAAATTGTTAAAAAAAAATCTTTAAAAGAAAAAAAAATGTTAGAAGAATGAATGTCCTAAATTTTTTCATTTATATTATTAATTGCGAAAAAAACTATTTCCTCTTCATCAATGTATTAGCATAATCTTTCATCTGATTTGGAGTTTTAGTATCATAATTTCTAGCTGAAATCTTCGTGAAAAAAATATTTTCTTACAACCAATTTCGATTTAAACAGATTGATATGCATTCGCAACATTTTTATACTGAACTCGTATTAACAACAAAATAAAAGATACAAAAATATAAGTTTAAAAGGTTTTTGTAAATACAAGCTTCAAATTATATAAATTATTTTAAATTATATACATTACTTTAAATTTTACCACTACCGATTGTTGGTCAATAAATATAATTCTGGTAAATGCTCCACAGATTGTCTAATGATGGATTAAATAATTCAGTTTCCCAGGATTCGCTTCGTCACCATTTCTTTTTCAAAATACGTACTCGAGAAGGAAAACCTTGATATTTTATATCTATCTGATCTCTTCTCGATCAGATAGCAAACATCCTCTCGACGCCCGGAGTTCTCATATTTTTCAGCACTTTTCTTCACCACGTAAAAATGCCACTGACCACCACCTAAAATGGCCTGGAACAATAGAAAGGAATAAAAGAATGAAAATTGAGATATGTTTTTCCTATCAGTATTATCTACTTAGAAGTTCTGCAGAAGTTCGCGCTCCACTAGGGGGCATGATAACCTTAGGACGCTCCCCAATGCTACCATTTAACAGGGAGGCATGTAAGGTCACCCCCTTGGGGTGACCTTGGGGGTCCTAGATTATCAGCGTAAGCTAGAGGTGTAGGAATAAGAGAAGAACTAGAAGCTGCCATGATCTTAAAATGACTTTATTAAGATCTTAACTTAAACCTTTAACATATTAGTTTATAATATGATACGTAAGAGAATCTACTTGTGACTAAGCACACACTATATGATGCCGAAATAACGTAACTCGGACCACTATAATTAACTAACTCGCTTTGGCTTAATTTCAATGCGATCACAGATACGAATATTTAGATAGTCACTCATATCTTTAATGTTCAACAAATTACCAATCTATATGAACCTAGTTGAAGTTGCGGTTCACTGGCGTGCAATGGTATGCACCTTGATCTAAGGGCTCTCTATCACGAGTAACTTCTATTGGCTGTCACTTAACTCTTGTCAAAATCTCTTCACACTTGAAATAAGGACTGTCATAACACTCCCCAAATGCCACGCAGCTTACTCTAAACTTCTGTTATTTAAAAGCTTCCTAATTTGCATAGTTTTTTCACGCTTTACTTCTTTGGTTGGTTGGCCATTCATTCCGACCCCAAAGAACCCAAGAGGACATATTGATGAAAGAACGCGTGAGCCCGTCACAGGCGAGCGTATGTTGTGTGTGGTGGGGTAGAAAAGGAATAAATAAGCAAATTCTCTGAAATTATAAAATTCTTTGCAAAAGATTGTACTTTGTAAGTACGTAAACATACGCCCTGAGCAATTAATTCACTGGCTGAATGAGACGTTTACTTACACCGGTGGCATTTAAGAATTTAATGTCGTATTGTAGGTTTAGCGTCAAAGTACACTATTGTTGAATTCAATACATTGTTATTGTATGGAGCGGGGGGGGGGAACGCAATGAAAATTATGATTGAATATTGGGTCGCCAATATTGAAAGTTTGAGAAATTTTGCCCTAAGGCAGGGATGACGAACCACTGGCACGCGTGCCATTGATGGCACTTGACAAAATATTTTGAGCACTCCACCGATGAAAACGGTTTGCAGTTCAATTCAAAATAACAAAGTTCGATATGATGTACCACGAACAAACGCGATTGATCGATCGCAGTTTTCAGTGAAATTTCCTCAGTTCAAAGAATTATCGAAAACGCTCATTTTTTTTTTATGTACGCTAATGTGATTTCACTTAATTAACTGAACTTGTCCCAATTCGATTGTTTGGAAATCAAAAATTTTGAAATGCAACTGATTGATTTCCAGTCTAGTTTTACATGGATTCAAAAATTTGCAAAAAAAGAGAAAGTTAGAATTGATTTAAACAGAAAAATTAACAAGTAATATATGTAAAACTACTAATAATGTAATTTTAGAAACATGGAATACGATTCCAGACATATTTAACTATTTGAAGAAGCTGGGTTATGCCATGCATGCTATTTTAACCATATTTTCATCTACCAACGCCTGCAAGTCATTATTTTCAGAGATGAATAGCATTAAAGATTCGCTTAGAAACTGTTTGGCAGATGACTCCAAGTCAGCATGCATTTTGCTAAAAGTAGCATCGTACATTCTTAATATAAGTTATTTTTCATCTAATCAGTAGCAGAAGAAATCACACTAATGTTACCTTTATTTGAATTACACGTAAAACATAAAATGTATTTTCCGAAATAAATAAAGAGTTTTGAGTTGTTAGTACAGAGTGTTTTTTTTTGGTATAGAAGTTTAAGTTGGCATTACTTTCGAAGATGGCGACCGATTTAACAGCTGTCAAGTGATTTATTCTCAGTTTGGTTTGGCAATTCATCATGAATAGACTCACGCCTGAACAACGCTTTCAAATTGTGCAATTTTATTTCGAAAATAATGGTCGATTTTCATAAGCGAATTTTGTTTAGCGATGAAGCGCACTTCTGGTTGAATGGTTACGTCAACAAACAAAAGTGCCGCATTTGGAGTGAAGCTAATCCACAAGTGTATGTCGAAACACCGTTACATCCAGAAAAACTGACTGTTTGGTGCGCTTAATGGGCTGGTGGAATCCTTCTTCAAAAACGATGAAGGCCACAACGTTACAGTCAATGGTGATCGGTATAGAGCCATGATTACTAACTTTTTCATTCCTGAATTGAACAATCATGATGTCCAGGAGCTGTGGTTCCAACAAGACTTCGCAACATGTCACACAGCTCGTGCCACAATCGATTTATTGAAAGACACGTTTGATGACCGCCTAATTTCACGTTTTGGACCTGTGAATTGGCCTCCAAGATCTTATGACTTAACACCGCTAGACTATTTTCTGTGGGGCTATGTAAAGTCATTGGTCTATGCGGATAAGCCACAAACGCTTGACCATCTGGAAGACAACATTTGCCGTGTTATTGCCGATAAACGGCCACAAATGTTGGAAAAAGTCATCGAAAATTGGACGTCCAGATTGGACTACATCCGGGCCAGCCGTGGCAGTCCTATGCCAGAAATCATATTTAAAATGTAATACCACTAGATTATCTTTCGAATAAAAAAGAATTCGTGTCAATCGAATAATACATCGTTGTTTTATTGCAATTTAAAGTTCTATACCTCTAAAAAAAACACCCTTTATTTAGTTTTTTTTATTCTTATTTTCCCAATAGTCAAAATTATTTGACACGGTACGTCTATACCTCATTAAACAATTCTTTTGAAAAAATGGCTCTTTTATCGATAAAGGTTCGCCCCCCTGCACTAGAGCACAGTTATTCTGCTTTTTCAATTCAGTTTCGGAAAGATACTGAAACTGTTTTCAGTGTTGACAGCAAAAATTCTTTTCTACTTTCCGTAAAAATTCTTTTGTGGTACTTTTTAAATTTGGAAATTAAAAATTTCATCTAGAAAAAAAAATGATGAATCTGATTATTTAGGTATTTATTAACTAAAATATTATAATTAAGAATCCGCTTAAAAAGTTTTTTTTTTTTATCTGAGAATAATTTTTTTTACAAGAGGAAGGAAAAAATGCCTTAATGAAAACACTCTCTTTTCAAACAAAACTGTTATTGCTAATAGTGTGTAAGAAATTTTTTAGAAAAAAAAAATAAATCTTAATTTTATTTAAAGCTTTTAGTATAAAACTTCATTATAAAATGAACCTAAAAAAATGTATATATATTTAAATCTATAAAAAAAGTTTCAAGATTCAAATATTAAATCTCAAAATTGTGTGTACTACCACAAATTATTACACAATTTATGCACTTTTTTACACAAATATAAATACTGGCTGACTTCAAAATATTACCGAATATGTTATTGGTAAAACTGACAACTGTTAACTACTTGAAAAATTAAATAAGAGCAAACCTATAGGTACACAAGCAATCTACACTTAATTATATAAACCTGGTGAAATGAAAAACATTAAAAAAGTAGAGTGACATTCACAAAAAATTGCCTTATTTTGTTTCCAGATTTAATTTTCTATTTTGTATATTGTAAAATTAAAATGAAAGGTCTCTCATCGGTCGGGTGTGGAATTTTGCGGACTTTCTTGCCATCATATGTGTTACCGCCACTTAACCGTGGTCGAAAATTATGAGGTTCGTCATATTAAGCCTAGTTTTGCTTCTTAGTATGGCACTAATAAATAACCAATTCAATTTAAATTGTACTAAATTCACATGGCTTTTCTAAAATATAATGTGATTTCGTAAAAAAAATTAATTACAGTCGTACCCCAATTTGACGAGCCTCTATTTAACGAATTTCATGATCTAACGTTTTTTTTCCCTTTACAATTTCCTCTATTAGCTCACACTCTCTATATATACAAGGTGATCAGAATTAAAACACCCCTACTCCGAGCGCTCTATACATCGAACTACTCAGTGTAGAGGCTCCAAAATTGCTGAACATACTATTCAAGACATGGGGAAAAGGATTTAGCGAAAAAAATAGTTCCAGAAACACCGATAGATGGCGCTGTGTAACAGAGAATATACTAAAAAGACACAAAATACACATTTGTAACACATTTTATTCGATCGCTCCAAACATTCATATCTTATCTATGCAGGGAATGCTGCTCAATGTAGTTCCCTTCTTCAAGATGTAAAATCTGCAGTCTGTGGAGAGTTTGTTCAACTGCTGATCGTAATTGGTCGACAGAGATGCTTCTCACATGCAGAGTGATACTGTCTTTCAAATCTGCCAAGGTTATCAGACGTCCTCGATAAACAAGATTTTTTATATATCCTCACAATCAAAAGTCACAGGGATTAAGATCTGGAGAACGAGGTGACCATGCTGCCGGAAACACATGACAAATCACTCTATCTTTAGTGAAATGTTGCCGAAGAAACTGCTGCACACAGAGTCCATTGTGTGGAGGCGATCCATCTTGCATGAAGGTAATTAAATCAAGACAATGGTGTTGTAGCATTTGGGGTGCAACAAAATTTTCAAGCATGTTTTTGTACTTCCTGGCCATCACGGTGCAGGTCACAAGGCCATTGCGAGTAGTCTCTTCGAAAAAGAAAGGTCCAAGAATGAATGTGGCTGTGAATTCACACCAGACAGTAACTTTCGGTGAGTGAAGTGGAATCTCTGGGAAGGTGCGAGGGTTTTCCGTGTCCCAAATGCGACAGGTATGGGTATTGACTGTTCCACTTATATGGAAATGCGCTTCGTCACTCCATAGAATTTTCCACGGCCATGGTGCATCCACTTCAACTCTAGCCATTAATGTCAATACAAAGGTCAGTCGCTTCTCCCTGTTGTTGGCCATCAACTGCTGATTGTGACGAATTTTGTACGGGAAAAAATGCACCACTTTCCTCAGTACATTCCACACTGTGCTGTAGGGAACACCCAAGTGTCGTGATACTGCACGGGCACTACTACAGCCTATGATGTTATCCTTTGATTGATCAACAATAGCGGTAGCAACATCTTCAACGACATCTGAAATGCTCGATTTGCATCCTCGACCCGGCTGAACACCAAGATGTCCAGTTTTCTCGAATCGAGCGATCATTCTCTTTAGAGCTTGTGGAAGTAATGATCCTTTGCGTAAATTTTTGAGTCGACGAAACTCCCGAAGTGCAGCTGCAGCATTTCCTTTGCTTTCATAAAACAGCTTCACAAGCAAAGCGCGTTATGGCAGCGTGACAGCCATCAATGATAAGAATGACATTTTCTCAGTTTCATCCCTTTTTATGCCAAGAACATAGCAGCAAACCAAGGGTTTATGCAAATTTTTGTGCTTACAGGGATAAATTTCAATTACAAAGACAGTTTAAGTTTCCTCACTTTTTTTACCTACTTTTTTTCATATCATCAATAGAAATCAAAAACGAAAATTACATATTGCATGTGTTTTGTTTTTTGTTATAATTCTTTCATTTTTTCAGATTATCTGGTGTACAGCGCCCTCTATCGGTGTTTCTGGATCTATTTTTTTCACCTAATCCGTTTCCCCATGTCTTGAATGGTATGTTCGACAATTTTGGAGCCTCTACACTGAGTAGTTCGATGTATAGAGATCTCAGAGTAGGCATGTTTTAATTCTGATCACCTAGTATCTTGTTCATATTTTCAATCGTTAATAAAATACATTTTAAAGCTCTCAATTTAGCTGAAATTTATATACATGATTATTTCGGATGAAAATACGGTAATTTAATTGTAATAAAAATCCATTGATTAAAACTATTATTCAAAAAATTACAAATTAAGCCACGTTGGCATCAGTTTTTGGTGACTTGGTGACCGTTTTGACGACTTGTGTCAAAACTTTAAAAGGGTTTTTTTTATTAATATTATTTTAAAGCACTCATTTGAGCTGAAATTTTCGATACACTACTTTTTTCGGTGACAATACGAAAATTTAATTACAATAAATTAATATTAATTGACTGAAACTAATTATTTAAAGAATCACAGATACAGAGTCACGTTGGCTTTATTTTATTGACTTGGGTCAAAACTTTAAAATATTTTAATTCTCACGTTTCAAAGCATTCAGTTGAGCTGAAATTTTACATACACGATTGTTTTGCATGACAATATGATACTTAAATTATTACTTAATCACCACTTAATATTGTGATTCTGTCATTAGTATATACATATTTACATTAATTGTAATTATTGGAAAAAAATAACTATAAGATAAAATTTTGCTTTGTTGTTTTTAGTAGGAAGTGGGACTTAAAAAATATTTTATACTACTTGTTCCCGATTAAAATGGAGACAAAGAACCCTATGTACAAATAATAAACCCCGATTTAACGGATTATTTCAACAGTAAAAAAATCGAGTTTTATTAGTTTGAATTAGAAAAAAATAAATTTCTTTTCAAATGACATGGTCGTTTTGTCTGGTGCAGGAAAAGTCTTTTACTGTAAGCCAGTGTTTCTCAAAGTGTGGGGCGTACCCCCCTTGGGTGCGTGACAGCTCTACAAGAGGGGCGCGAGCATATTGAAAAGTCAAAAACGTATTATGCTTCTAAATAAATCAGTGCTACACATTGTATTTTATAATTACTGTAACAATTCTAAGCTAAAAACAAGTTTATTATTTACCAGTGACCCCATGAGCTTGTCATATACATAATTTATAACAAAAATTAGCACTTATCTTGATAATTTTTGTACGGCCAATCATAAGTTTCGCGATTCGCTTCCAATTGCCAACCGTTTCCCATGCAGGCATGTGTATGTAATGTAGTGGGGAGGGGGGAGGAATAAAGGAGCAAAAATAATCCGGAATAAGTAAATTTTTTACAAACATTGTCATGGTCCTTTTACTGCATTCCTAGGTCTTGGAATAATTTTACGGATAGCGGTGCACAGAAAAGATCGTACTTCGGGAAGACGCATATATACGTCTGGAAAAATAAAGGCTTTTGCTTAGCGAGATGTTTATATATTCGGCGGGTGCTTAAGAGGTTAAAGTCGTATCGTAGTTTTAGCGTCAAAGTATAGTATTATTAAATTCCATATATTATTATTGTATGAGGTGGGCGATGAAAATTATGATTGAAAATTGAGTCGCGAGTATTGCAACTTTGAGAAACAATGCTGTAAGCAGAGAATTCAATGGAAATGGAGGCAAGCTATTATTGGACTTAACAATTGCAGATAAGTCATGAGTGTAACCTATATCGTAAGTTTTGAATTCCTTCCCTATCTCATCCTACTCCACAGCGTGGGGGATATTTTAAGAATTTTTCCATTTGCTTTCTTTCTTAAGAGAAGTGAGGTTTATTATTCATACGATTTAGCAGAAAATTTTGTTTTTGAAAATTTGGAAAGCATGAAAGATTGTCGGAAGGAAAAATGTTTTTGTTTTATTAAATGAAACGATGATCATCATTTTAAGCGAATTGGTCAGTAATGCTAAACCGTAAAGTGCTTCAGTAAAACATCTTAAAATTCCATTGTCGACATTAGCTACAATTACAAACAGCAAGCAAAAACGGAAAAGACATTGTAAGGGAGCCCCCCTTCCCCGGTTCCCCTTCCTATTGATTATCAGCGTGAGCTGGAGGTGTAGGAATAAAGGAAGAACTAGGAGCTGTCATGATCTTAATATGACTTTATTAAGATATTTAACTTAAACTTTTAATAGATTAGATAATAATAATATATGTGAAAGAATCTACGGTGGCTAAACATACAATATGCACTGCTCAAAACAATTAAAGGATATTGTAAGTTTTATATAAAATAAAGATATAAGCGAAATTTTCTTTGCCGAAAATGGAGGAAGAGAATCACAAATGCAAATTTTTCTGATTTTCAAACTGTGGAGTATGCTAATTTCGAGTTCGACGTCAAAAACGTCGCTTCAGCGACAGCGAATGAAATTTGACTTTCAAGTGAAATGAAGACAAGGATGGTCGGCATTTAGTGACTGCTTTGTTTCGATGAGTACGATGTCTCAGCGAAGTCATTTAACCGATTCAGAAGTTTGGAGAGTTGTTGGTAGGTTGGAAGGGGGCCAAACTCAAGCCGAAGTAGCGCAAGCAATTGGAGTGTCACAAAGTGTGATTTCCAGGATCTGGAACCATTTTTTGGAGACTGGAAGTGCAGGCCGAAGACCAGGACAAGATCGTAGACGGACAACAACGCCCAATGAAGATCGTTATTTAGTGTTAACGGCTCAGAGACACCGAAATGAGAACGCTATTCTTCTCCAACAACACCTTCGCTCGGCTACTGGCACCACGGTTTCAACTCAGACTGTCCGAAACGGGCTCCATGGTGTAGGTCTGTATGCTCGCCGACCGATGGTATGTGTTAGACTAACATCAAGGCATCGTCGCGACCGCAGGGAGTGGGCAACAGAGCATGTGAACTGGAGGAGAAATGAATGGAGCAATGTTCTTTTTTCTAACGAGTCCCGTTTTTCTGTTCGACCGGATAATAGGCGTATTTTCATCTGAAGGGAGCGTGGCAGTAGGAAAAATCCTGCGTTCATGCACAAAGTGTCAGATTTGGCAGTGGGGGAGTGTTGGTGTATGGTGGCATCTCCATTGACGGGGGGGAAAGACCTCTACATCATTCGAGATGGACCTCTGACTGCTCGCCGTTATGGGGATAAGATCCTCAGATCTATTGTAGTCCCTTACGCTACAGCAATCGGAGATGACTTCCTTTTAATGGACGATAACTGCAGGCCACATTGTGCTAACCTGGTGGAGGATTTCCTTTTCGAGGAGGGAATCGTACGAATGGAATGGCCATTGCGTTTTCCAGACATGAATCCAATAGAGCACGTTTGGGACACTCTAGGAAGACGAGTTGCTGGACGCCAACCACCCCCACAAACTCTCCAAGAACTGGAAAGAGCTCTTCTGGAAGAGTGGGACAGAATACCCCAACTCGTGATTAATAGCCGCATTGACTCCATGCCTCAAGGTGCTCAACGTTGCTATCAGTCCGTGGAAACCATACCCCTACTGAAAATGATTTATTTTGAAGAAAACACCTTTTCTTGTTCTTTTTTTCTCATATGCACAAATTGTGTTTTTTCCTTTTGTACACAAATGCGCAATAAAATGCATTTTTTCTGCCAAACATGTGTAATTTATTCTCATATAACCTACTACGTCTGTCGACCATGTATCAATCAGCTAAAAAGTTTCCCAGCCACAAGATGCACCAAAAACCGCAATATCCTTTAATTATTTTGAGCAGTATATATATAATACCGAAATAACGTAACACGGGCCACTATCAATAACTAACTCACCTAAACGCAATTCCAATACTATCACAGATCAGAATTTTTAATAATCAGTCCTACCTTTCATGTAGATTGGAGTAGCGATCAATATAATCCTAGATGAAGTTGCAGTTTACAGGAGTGCAATGGTAAGCACCTTGACCTAATGGCTCTCTCCTGTACTCCTGTTGGCTGCACTTAACCTTTCCAAAACATCTTCATGCTTGAATCACTGATTATCCTACCATTCCCCGAATTTCCACCCAACTTATTCTAACTTCTGTTATTTAAATCTTCCTAAATTGCATCTTTCCTTCACGTTTTAATTTGTTGGGTTGGTTGGAAAATAGTTGTCATTAATTCTGGCCGCAAAGAACCCACAGGACATGTTAAAGAAAAGACGCGTGAGCCCGTCACAACATCTACAAAATGTATTGAAATTTCGTCGAAGATAAGAAAATATATAAATGAAAGCCAGCCTCAGACCTTTGGATGGAACATCAATTTTTGTCGCTCTTAGAAACATCCGTCTGACAGACGGGTACGCATTTTTTTTTTAAACTTTATTATCTTAAGGACTGTTTTAAATGTCTTTATCGCTCATGAAATTGAGTAGAGTTTTTAATATTTAAGTCACAGTGAGGCACACTATATTAATACATCTTTATCACAAGCATTTTGACTAGAATGTTTATAAAAAAACTGATTAGAAATTATTTAAATTCATATAAAAATAATTAAAAATAATAATACCAAAAACAAAAAAATATAGGAATATCGGTATGATAGACGGTGATAGATAAGAAAAATCGCACATATCGGAGTTGAGAAAAATTGCCAAGTACCACCGCGTGTCCCTCTCACTAGGTAGAGTTCAACTGAAGATGTCAAGGCATCCCACCCCAAAAATCACACCACAACGTTACCTACAGACTTCAAAGCAAATAATACCCACCAGAGAGACGGATGTTCCAGTCAGAGGGTTAATTCTAATCTTGAAATTGCCATCAAAATAGTTCAACATGGTTCGGTCCAGTGAAATGGCCATTAGTGGACATCTGATTAAAGAAAAAGCTCTTCAACCTGCCGAAAAGCATAACGAGAAAGACTTTTCTGCATCCAAGGGTTGGAGTGGACGTTTTAAGAAAATATATGATGTAAGATTGTCAATTATCTATTAGTCAATATTTTAAAATTTCCAATTAACTGGTGCGTAAAAAAATATCTAGATTATTTTACTAAAAATCGAGACATTGCGATATTCACCTTCATATCTATTATATAAGATTGCGGTAGCTTAGTGCTTGTGCTCACGAACTTGAGGATGGCTTGACGCGAGTTCGAGTCTTGGGGCCACTGAAGTCCTGCAGCATAAACATTCTGATGCATGTTTAATCTGTCGAGGATCCAAGTCTTCCCATTTGCGTAATGTGGTAGTTTGGAGAGGGCGTGCCAGCTCAGGTACTATCCTCGTTACTTGGCAGAGTTCAAAATTACGAGATGCATCACCAATGGCCCTCGTGTTGCTATATAATGCGATGTTATTAAACTATCTTCTCTTACATAAAAATCCAATAGAGATTTGGTTTTTCCAAATACGTCACAGATTTCTATGGAATATTCAGTGTTGTACAATTGCATAATAGGGACTGAAGGCAACCTAGTAATTCATCTTGTCTATATAACATTTTTACTCTAAAAATCCATAATGGATAATAATTTGAAAAAATAATTGTTAGAATAAAATATTTCAACCTTAATTATGCTATTAGTGAGTGCCCACTTGACACCACTAAATATATTTAAATGAATGACTGAGTAATATTTTAAGTCTCAATGAACTAGTTTGCAGAAATAATGAAAAAATAAAAATCTTTAAGTACTCTTAAATGTTAAGCAGCATTAAATTTTCACTTTCTCGTTTTCATTTTATTTGAAATATTTCTTAGTTACATATTAAATCTACTTCGCATTTCAAGAAGTTGTTTCTTTCACAATAATGCCTGGAGGGTTTATACAACTTAATTAAATACAAAGTTTAAGTAGAAGGGCTTAAAAGCATATAAGCATTTATTCCATCATAGTATTTTAACATTTATTGGATTGTCATAAGCATATTTTTTTCCTTTTTATGTACTTTCCCCATTCGTTTAGTGTCCCCAATAATGTAATTAAGTACATAGTAATTTCTGTTATGACATGTTGAGTGATTTGGAAGAAGAATTTGAAATAGCATTTTTGTGGAGAGATACTTAAGGATTCATTTTAAAGATAATGATGTCTCTGTATGAATAAGTTTGTGAAAATGTTTTTTAGAGAAAAACCACCCTTTCAAGGTTTGTGCAAAAGATAACTTAGCTGATATATACACATATATATATATATATATATATATATATATATAGATAGATAGATAG
Source organism: Trichonephila clavipes (assembly GCA_019973935.1). NCBI lineage: Eukaryota > Metazoa > Arthropoda > Arachnida > Araneae > Nephilidae > Trichonephila > Trichonephila clavipes. The sequence continues at coordinate 1,917,918 of BMAU01019481.1, forward strand.
ATAGATAGATAGATAGATATAGATAGATAGATAGATATTGCTTAAATTTAGAAATTCTTTTTATGTAATAGATTCCAAGTGATTCTCAGTAAAGTGTTTTCATGAGTTGAGTTTGATCTATTTACTGATAAAGCAGCATTACGTCCGAAAGGAATACAAATTAGTTTTATATATTGAAGGAAATTATTTTATTTAAAGGGAGATGGTAAGATTTATGCAAAAATCTTCGATTTAATGCTTGCTCTTTACAGTATTTTGCTTTAAACCAATGCATATGGATTACTTAAAACAGGTTTTAGTATCAAAATAGCACAAAAAGTAAATCATTTAATTTTATAAGGAAAAGCTTTAAAATGTATGGAGGAACTTTCAAATTGTACTCCTCTTACAATAATTGACGAACAAGCATGAAACTTTGTTTTCAAATACGTTTAGCTATGTAAAATAGATCATGGTGCGGGTTTAATGCTATTATGATTCATATACGTAAAAACCTTTTTTTTTTTTGTGAATGCTTATTGAAAATCCCTTGAAAAATGCGTAAATTCTATAAATTCCACTAGTTCTTTTTAAAAATAAAAATTGTTTTGATTAAAAATGGATACCAGCTTTTGTTACATGTACTATTAAAAATACGTAATAAAAATTCAAAGAATTACGCACAATAAAGAAAAAACCGTAACATTTTAAATGAAGTTAAATTAGTAATTTTTGTTCTTTGTGAGGTAAATCCGCTAAAAATTTTTTGTTTGCCATTGGGATGTGACTAAAAACAAACACAAACGTTATCATAACTCTAAAGTTTTTTAACCTAAATGTTTCAAATTTTGTGAGATTATAGAAAAATATATAAAAACAATTTTGCCTGAAAATATTTTATTTGAATATTTGACCGAGGTTTATCAACTAAATTACACGGTGTGTCCTTTTAATTTATAATAACGCTGCATTAAGTGGTATCTTGTTAAAATAATGACTAAAAATGTAATATTCTTTTTAGCATATTATAGTCTTTTGGAGGACATGATACGATTTACACTAATTTTTAATTTAAGGATTTTCAAAATTTTTTGGTTGCTTCCTATGTGCGTATAATATGTAAAACAGATTTTATGCTCAAGATTTCATAAAATGTTAACCATTTAATTTTTTAAGGAAAAAACTTAAAATTTGTGAAGAGATTTTAAAATGCTACTTTTCCCCTACAAAAATTTAAGTACACGCATGAAATTTGATTTACAAGTACATCAAACCACGTATAACAAAAGTTAGTATGGTTTTTGCAATAACATGATTGTTATTCGTACAATACTTCTTTTTATGAATGCTTATTGAAAATTCCTTAAAAAATGTATACATTCTGAGTTCAATTATTTTTTAAAAAATAAGTATTGCTTTGATTCAAAAATGCATACCAACTTTTGTTACAAGTACTATTAGCAATAGGTAAAAAAAATTCTTTTCAAATTTGTATGCTTCTATTTTTGTTTTCTTATCATATTATAGAATTTAATACATTCCTCCTAGTCCTTCTAGTTCTTATATCTAATGATATAATGTAAATATTGTGTAATGTTAGTAAATATCCTCTAAGAGAGAGATTGTGTTAAACATTATTTCCTAACTTTTTAAGACTTTTGTGTTAAATAGTCTATAAATAAGTGTCAGTTTTTACATTTTGTCAGATCTAGATCTTTAAATAAAGCTGCTCAAGCAATTGTTGTCTGCTGGAGTTAAGACTCTCCAAGGAGAGAAACTTAATCCAGTGAAAATCGTTTAACACTAAACTAAGAAGAATGAAATCTTTTTTTCAAAGATCACGTTAAAGAATATTGCAAAAAATATACATATGTTCATTAAAATTAAGTTAATTTTACATTTTACTCTCATAGATTTGTTTACATGCAGGTGTTTAAGAACTATTAGGTATCTGTTAGATTAAAACCATTGTCAACCATATATGGAAGTTAGCAATACACTAAAATAATTCCATTTTTATCTTCTTTTATCAATTGCCTTAAGAAGCTCCATCTTCCTTTTAAGTAAAAAAGAAATTTGCTTTTCTCCTGAGCTTTTTGCCATTGTGCTTTAAAAAAATCTTTTAAAATAGAAAAAAATGCGCGAACCAAACTCACTGGTTTTTACTCACACATCGATGCACTCGTCATCTAATTTAAAAACCATCTGATGCGATGTTTTTGTGTGACATGTGTAGAGAAGGAGGTTGAAAGTAACTTAGATAAACAAATTGGCACGTATTATAGGCTATCCCGAGGGTATTTTAAAGCTAAGTTAGCCTCTTTTCTACATTGTGAAACCATTTCTCTTTCATTTCACACTCCACAACTATAGCCTACGAAGTTGGTGTTTTCATTCATTCCAAGAAAGGGAATCTTTTCATATTAAAGTACTTTAATTTCGTGTAAAGGGAACAAAAATGCATGAAAATACACGCTAGATTGTCGAGACTGTTCTTTTATTTCGTATTAACTGATATTTCGTCTTAAGCGTTCTCGCGTTAAACGTATTTCACTGTAGCTTTATTCCCCCTCTACATGAATTCAATTTTCTTAGGAAAAGAAATAGAGGAAGAAAAGAATAGCTAGACATGGTTGCGATATTTGGATGGGAGTAGATTAAGTCTTTGATTTTATTCTAAGCGTTAACTGATCTGCTATCAGAGTGGCGGTGGGTATCGACTCCAGATATTCATGAAAGTCAAAGATGAGGTTCTCGTTGTTTAATGGTATGGACCAGCATCATGATGAATGACCGTGTGCCTCTACACGTGATTCTAGCTAAATGTTGATCGATATATTAATGAAATGCTTCTTCACATTTTCTCTTTTATGTGCTGCTATCGATCATACATCGCATCACTGGGCAGGAAATGTCCAACCCTGTCTAGATATCAAAGATATTTAACGTCTTGTCTAGCATATCCCTTGAATTCAAATGAAATTACAAACTTTTGGAATACCTTAAGTCATATCTTTGGTAAGAAACAAAAACGAGAACGCTAATCTGTGCATTAAAAATAATTGAGAAAAACTGCCTTAATAGCTGCTAGATGATGCTGTTAACAACACAAATACCAACGTGTTCATAGTTGCAACAGATTTTGTGGATGACATATGTCATCCTAACATGTGTATTTTAGAATGCTTGTGATGCTGCGTTTGCTTAATATACAAAGCTATATATTCGGGTGAATAAATAAATATTCCACCATTAAATCACTTTCTGTACAGAAATTCAACAAGATGTTTTCTGTAATACTGCAGAACGTCGTTTAACCGAAAGTTTATTATTTGGAGTGTCAAATATCCAGACCATTTTTTTTTGCCAACTGCATGTACTGTAAATGAAATTGCATGGAATAAGCTGTGGTCAGGTTTAGAAGGCGAAAAGTAATTCAATGACGAACACGGGGAGGAGAATACCGACTTTATCCAATCTATCCCAGGATTTCAAGAATGCGACGAAGAAGATGTAGAACCCTGGATGGTATGCGATGCAGAAGAATGTGGATTTCTAAAGCTAAAAGATGACGAAATTGTGGCTTCCATGCAAGAAGAATCCGACCCTGTTGACGATGAAACGGATGAAGACGACGACACAAACAACAGCGAAAGTAGCAAGGATCCATCAAATGCTGACGCGTTTTCTGCGTTAAAGACTACCTTGAAGTGGTGCGAACAACAATCAGAAAGCTGTCCTACTCAACTACTGCTGCTCAAAAAAAAAAAGAATCAGAGACCTTACAGCGAAAAAATAAGGTGTACAACGGTACAGCGAAAAATAAGTAATTATTTTCCAAAATAAAGTTAAATTTGCGACATTCTGCTTTTTCTTCAAGCACGTTTCTCGCATGTGATGATTTTCATTATTCGTATAGTGTCTGGTTTCATATACTGCTTGGATCGTCTGATTTTCGGTTATCCGAACAATCGCGTATCCGAACGGTGTCCGGTCCCAATTGATTCGGATAAACGACGTTCTACTGTATAGTGTATAATAGTCTCACTATACCACATCTACCAGTATAACGTTCAACAATGCCTGGTTTTTACTCTTCACGAATAATTGTTCTCCGTCCTTAGGTTTTGTTCTCCTGTATAATTCTAAGAATTGAAATATAGGATACTGTTAAGTAGATTTGTGTTTACGGATCTTATATGCTATCGGTGTAAAGAATAAAATGGTTCTTAATGAGCGAAGAAAATTTTTTGTCCAATAACAATTGTTAAAAATAAAGGATACAGCCGTAAAATTAGCACAGTAAGTCCTAGAAAGTGCACACAACTTCTAGATCACTCAGGAACAACTATCAGTATCTATAAGTACAAGTACGCAAAGTTTATTCGAAAGGGGAAATAAATACTTGCTAGTGAACTTCTCGCGCATTCTTCAATAGCCAAAGTAATACTGACTCAGTCTGTATTACTTTGACGAAACGACTGCTATTTATGGTCTGCGTGGCTGCCTTCCAGCTCTTTCTCCAAGTATACGCTTAAGTCATAGATCGTGATGTTAATAGATTTCTCCAGCAATTTCCAGTGGTATTCATATGTTAGACAAATCACCAAAACAGGTCGATAGAAATGATGCCAACTTGGCTGTGCCGTCAATTTTTCGCCGTTTCCATTGAAACGTCCTTTATATGGTAAGGGACGGGGTTGCTTGAGAGTATTACAATGTTTATCATAAAATAAATATAATAGAAAGTAATATTAACGTATTAAATATCTAAATATAAATTATTTACGGTATTTTAAACGTTAATTACACAAAATTCGTAACACTACATTTATTAAGCATCCCTCTTATAAAACTGTTCGCAGAGGCTTATTATTCTAATTTATATAGTACTTCAAAAGTTAAACACACCAAAATAAATAACGAAATTTCAAATGAAGGAAATTATATTTTCTTAGCTTAATTTAACAGTTTAATTACAAGTGTAATGTCTTGGAAATAATTTTTTTAGTATTCATTCGAAATTATAAACATATATTAATTAATTTTCCAAAAAAGTTTTAACGAAAAATATAATGTCAGTGCTGCTTTAAAACACAGTTTCATTTAAAAAAATCCAGAATGGGCAAACAGCTATATAAATACGTTTTCATAAAATCTCGACGTATCAAATAAATGTACAAATGACAATTTTATTAACTTGGCAGGCTCGCATTAATATTCTTAGTTTAGTATAAAACCGATAAAGGCTTTAATAGAATACATTCCTTTTATGCAATAAATTCAATGTATGTTTTATGCAAGAATGGCTGAAGAGAAGAATTATTAATCCGTTTAAAACTAATTTGTTTCAAAAAGATAACTATTCTTGATAGAGCCATAAAAAAAAGTTTTAGTTAATACCCCACAAAGGCATTACATATAATTTTTACTGTTACTGCTAGCTCTTCTGTGCAATTAATTGTAACATATTTAAAATATTTTATGCATTTATAAAAAAACAATGAATGATAGAAACGTGTAAAGTAATTACATATTCTATGACTTCTATTTGAAAACAACTTTGAATACTGAATAGAACTGAATTCATCAAGAAATAATAACACGGAAATTTATCCATACATATTGTCAATTTTTTTTTCTTACTTCATCTAAAATTTATTAATGACACAAATATTAGAGCTTTGTAAGAGGCTTTCTTATTAATAGCTGTTACTTTTAATGCGTTTATCAAGTCTCTTCTTATTAAACACAAGTCCTGTAAGACTACACTTTATTTATTCACGTTTCCATTTATTCGTTTGTCTTATTGTAATTGTAATTTAACATTCAAAAATGTTACAAGTCACTTTTTTCAAGATTTAAGTAAAAAGATCAAAACTTGCATCGAGAAAATAAGACAAAGAGGGAAAATATTATTTCAACTATCTCTTATCTTGGAAATGAGCACACACACATTTCTAATTAAATAATCTCATTAACGTTAACGTTCAATTTAAAACTTCAGAATTAATAATATGAGAATACACAATAGAATATGCAGGTACATACATAAATATTTAAGAATTTTTAAAAGAAAAAGAAATATGCAATTCGATGTGGTTTCGGTAATTTATTGTTCTTAGCGCCTTGTCAAAATTTAAATTGCGTCATCTCCTCTAGATGCTTTTAAGTGTACGTTAAGCTCTACTTATCCACTTAATTCTACTCTTTATTAAAATTTACAAAAGCGTCTTCTAAATAAAATGATAGTTCAACTAGTGCATTAAAAACATAAAGATAAGGAAGAGTAACCTTATAATTGTTCCTTATCTTTATATTTTTATTATTTCATAGATAAGCGAAGTTTTTTGTTGCTTTGAGGGAGCTTTTTGTCACATAACTTCAAATTTAGTTTATTGAAAAATATTAATATATGTAAACAAACGAAGAAAAATATTAGCTATCTTTTACAAAGAAAAATATATTGAAATAAAAAACATAAAGATAAATCTCCCCCTGTATGATAAATTACTCTCCCCCTGCTTGCAGATTCGTTTCACCCTACTGTTGCATCAGTCCAATGATTTCATTCGTTCTCAAAAACACTGAGCAGCATCAATTTTTCTATAACTTAGACAGCATTTAAGCTTAAATCAGGAAGTTTTTGGGTTTTACGTCATTTGACTTCTCACAAGGCTCCGCATTTAAGTAGAGGTAAGCTAATTTCATACCTCTATTGTTTATTTCATTGACAAACACTGCACAAAGCAGTCACAATAAATGTTTGTCTTGCAAGAGTGATTGTACAAGTGTGGGTGTGAGGTGAGGGTGGCGATCGCAGGGCCAAAAGGTTGTTTTATTTAGTTAAGTAGGCAGGTAGTTGATTCTAAAATAAATATTTTTAATTACGTTTTAAAAGAAAAAGTGCACTTACACCCTTAAATTAAGTAAATTTACTCAAAACTGTAAATAATTTCATTTATCCTGCATAATATATACACAATATAATAATATTTAATGGAATAATATTTATATTGAGTAATATTTATATTGAAATCAAAGAATAATAGTTTCTCGAGTCACAAAGTATTTTTTTTCCTACCGTTCCGTTCTCTTAATTCATTTTATTTCGTTACATTTTCACTGTTTTCTAATAATTAGAAATCAATGTTAAACGTCGTTAAGTTTTTTTTCATGTAAATAGTTCAGTTTTTTATTTACTTTGAAATTGATAAATTCTTATAGGTTATTTTATTTAGTTAAGTACGTAGGTAGTGGTTTCTAAAATAAATATTTTTAATTACGTTTTAGGTGAAAACGTGCACATACACCCTTTAGCTATACCTAAAAGAAAATCAAATCATTTTAATATAAATAAATAAATTGAATCGAAGTGTGTTTGTAGTTTGAAATTACAGTTTTTTACTAAATGCCTTTAAAAGTATATCTACGGTACTTATTTAAAAAAAAATCAAGCTTTTAAATTTTTGTCTGTCTGTTTGTTCCGGCTAATTTCTGAAACAGCTAGACCGAATTTGAAGGAAATTTCACTGGCAGATAGCTGTTGTTACAAGGAGTAACTTAGTTTACTTTTGTTTTTTTAAAAAATAGGGTTTCGCGAAAACAAAATTAAAACCAATAAAATAATGTACAACATCCAATTCAAAAATATATATAGGGGTTATTTATTATTACTTTTTTTTAATACTCAAAGACATTAAAAAAGTATTTCTTCATGGAACAAACGCGATGACTCATTTTTAACGAAAAAGAGAATAATTTATTCTTACTCTGACTCACTTTTAATTTTGTAAGAACAAACGATCTTTTTTTCGTTGCTATCGCAACCACAGTTGATATGACCTTAAGAACAGAAAAAAAGCTATGAGCAATATAAGGATTAATCTATATATTTAAATAAATTTAAGTGTCTGTTTGTAATTTGAAATTAACAACTTTTTACTAAATGCATTTAAAAGTATATACGGTACTTGAAAAAATCAGTTTTCAAAATTTTTGTCTGTCTGTTCCGGCTAATCTATGAAACGGCTGGACCATTTTTTACGGAACTTTCACTGGCAGATAGCTAATGTTATAAGAAATAACTTAGGCTACTTTTATTTTAGAAAAAAATTAGGGTTCCGAGAAAATAAAATTTAAAACCAATGAAATAGTGCGCAATATCCGATTCAAATAGGGATTATTTTAATTCAACAGGGATTATTTTTATTCAACAGGGATTATTTTTATTCAATAGGGGTTATTTTATTTCACGAGCTTTCTGTCTCAACGATTTCTAGCAGTTATGTCAAACTTTTTTGTTTGATTAGGTTGCTGCCATTCGAGACGTTTTCCGTTCATGTCCTTTGATCCTAATGATTTTACAGTCGTTAATTGCATTGTCAAAGGTCATGCGTCCCTTTTACCCCTTCCTTGCAGCTTCGTTTGTGTTCGTGTTTCACACTACTGCTACTTAGACCTATTTTGATCCTAATGATTTTAGTCTTTACCCTATCGACAGTGTCAAAAATCATGCATCCCTTTCACCCCTTGCTCAACAAAAAACAAAGAGAAAAAAATAAAACAAAAAAGAAACTTAGAATCACAAAGTAGAAGAATGACATAATTATAGCATATGTATTTCTTTGTGTAGAATACATAATTAAGATTTGGTAAACTCTTAGATTAAACACTTTTTTTTTTGTTAAATTCCACAGGGACGAAGTCGCGGGTAACAGCTATTTAACTTTTTTTTTACATTTCACATAAAATTAACTCATTGAAAACTTATTTATCCTTCAGTCTGTATTGTTTAATTTTTAAATTCACCCGTGCAAAGAACGGGAATACCAGCTAGTCAGTAAATAAAGTCTTTCCAAGCGAAGAAAAACAAAGCTTCTTAACATTTTTGCGCCGATGTACCGATCAAACGAAAACATTTTAGAGACGGGTGTGTCACATACACATTTCATGTAAACGGCAGTCGCATGATGCTCTGGTGAATTACGTCTCGTATTTAATCTACATGATTGATCGTCCCACGGAAAAGTCCATTGAATGGCCTACAACTCAATAAAGGGGGTTGTAGACTGATGCATGTATGACACACTGGGTACTTGGAAACAAAGAATCCGGGAATTAAAAAATAAGCTGAATAAAGGTATTGCGGTGGTCTCTTACAAAGGACTCATTTTCTGTTAAGGAACTGGAGACCTCTCAAACGTCACGTAGTTTCACGTGGGAAGTATCAAGTGCGGACACTTTGATTCTAATATTCGAAGGTAAGTCAAACTTCGACCTCTCTTTATCCAGCCGACAAAGAGGTGACCGGCGCAGTTCCCACGCAAATCTTCGGGTTCAAAGTCCATCCCGTGAGGGTGGACTAGCACCAATAGCCGAACAGTAATCCCGGCTATGTCCAAAGAGAAGCGATTCTACATCACAAGAGGCTTGAAAGGGCGTGAAGTATTCGATCTATAAAGAGACACGAAGAGAGGAAACCAAGAAGCTACAACGCTTCTACTCGCTTCAACACTCTACGACGTCCCAACTCACTCCGACGGACTCTCTCTGTCCGATTGACTTTCAGATTCGCTTGAACTCCGTCACACTTAAAAGACCTATTAAGGTTCCAAATAAAGAGCATGTCAATGTCGTTCTCTAACACAACCTTCCACAATAGTGATCTGGCCTTACCAGCAACTTCAACAACGCTACACCTTAGCAGTGCTGCAGCCCAATTCTTATATTCAGAAGATGTGTGTAAATTATATTTATAGGAACAATAAAAAAATGCTACATTTATTATTCTTAGAGTGTTTGTCAGAGTAGTCAGCTTTTTACTAAAAGTCATTTTTAGGAATAATGCAGCGTTTTTCTCAAAATGTGGGGCGTGCCCCCTAGGGAGCGTGGTAATTCTAGGAGGGGGCGCTAGCATATTGAAAAGTCGAAAACAAAAGATTATTTAAACAAAAAGTATTATTTTACTGAAAGTAAGCAAATAAAATACATTCTAACATAATAAAATATTAAATACATATTTGCACTGATAAATGTATCAGTATCCCACAATGTATTTCATTATTAATTTAACAATACTAATTTAAGAAGAATTACAGTGACTCCATGGGCTTGTCACATATAAATTTTTACAGAAAATCAACACTTATCTTGATAATTTGTACGGTTTATAATTAATCCGAAAACTGCCGATTAAAAGTTACGGGATTCGCTCCCGAATGTCTCAGTCTTCCACATAGGTGCGCTTATGTGATTTGGAGGGGTGGCGAAGGGGAAAATGAAAAGTACTAAATAAATAAAACCTTCTCTGAAATAATTAAATCTTTCGAAAACACTGTCAAGATCCTTTTATTGTATTCCAAAGCCCTTGGAAACATTCTATGGATATCAATGGACAGAGAAGAGCGTAGTTCGGAAAGACGTATATATACGTCCGGGACATTTAACACTTTGGCTGAGTGAGACGTTTATATGTGCCGGTGGCACTAAAGAGTTAAAGTGTTGTGACGGGCTCACGCGTTTTTTCATTAACATGTCCTATGGGTTCTTTGGGGCCAGAATTAATGGCAGCTCTTTTCCAACCAAACCCAAGAAGTGCAGCGTGAAAGAAAGATGTAAATTATGAAGCTTTTAACCCCTTCGAGACGGGTGGTGTAAATATGTATTTTTCACGGACGCATGTTATGGCCGGTCGGTGCTAATGTGCATTTTACAAAGGTGCTTTGGTAGGCCGGGCGATGCAAATATGACTTTTCCGCTGGAACGTTTACTAATGACCACTAGGTGGCTTCCTATGTCTACTTTATTGAAACTAAACATAGCTAGAGTAGCCTGACCTTCAGTTTCTTTATATTTTTTCTAGATTTGGTATTTTGCTCACCAGCTGAGGCGGGGGAGGGGATAATCGAAATGTAAGCAAACAACACGTAAAATTTCCACTTGGTATAAAAAATTCGAGTTTATAATAACTGTCTCAATGCTTTTTTATTTTCTTTTTCTTATCAGTGTGGAGTGTCTTAGGGTTTTAGAGTCAGTCTGTTACAGTTTTTGTTGCTTTCGGATATATTTCGCGTACTTTTCTTATATCAAAAACCTTGACTTCGGGTTATTATTTGATTATTTTGAAGGCATTTTCCTAACCTTAATGTGAACAAAAAGGGTGAAAAAAGCCAAAGCGTATAGTCACAAACCGTGTGTAAATAAAAAAAAAAAAACGTAACAAACATTTTATGTTTGCAAATCATACAATTTAGGACTCAGCGATTCTCCATGTTTGGAGATTTTCCTCACTCAATCTTCATTTTAATTTTGCCATTTATTTTTATAAATAACCTTTGTTGTATTTTTTTTATTAATTTGAAAGTGTATCAATGTGTTTTGTCAATGAAAATTTTGGAAAAAATTATTTCCCAAGGTAAGTCATATTTTTTTGTATAATTTCATGTAAGTTGAAGGAAAAATTTTATTATATTCTAGTTTTAATGAAACTGACAACTTGTGTAATAATCTAAAGGTGTACCAAAAATTATAGTGTTAGGACTGAAGTTTTTTTTATTATTTTTTTTTTTTTTCTTAAATTAGGCTTAGCGACGTAAACGCCCCATCCTGAAGTGCATGTCCTTACGCATTCACCCCGTCCCTAGTGAGGGTCTCATGGAAAATCGCCCCGTCCTGAAGAGGTTAAATATCAGAAGTTAGAGTAAGCTGGGTGGCAATTTGAGGAATGTTTTGATAATCAATGATTCAAGCGTGAAGAGGTTTTGGAAAGATTAATTGACAGGTAACAGAAGTTATTCGTGACATAGAGACATTAGGTCAAGGCGCATACCATTGCACTCCAGTAAATACGCAACTTCCAGTAAGATTGTATTGGTCAATAGACATTAAGGTAGGAGTGACTATTTGATATTAGGATATGTGATAGCATTGGAATTGAGTTTAGGCGAGTTAGTGATTGATAGTGGTCCGGGTTACGTTATTTCGGTATTATATATAGTGTGTGTTTAGCCACCGCAGATTTTCTCACATATATCATATTATTATCTAATATGTGATAAAGGTTTAATATTTTAATAAAGTCAAATTAAGATCATGGCAGCTTCTAGTTCTTCCGTTATTCCTACCCCTCTAGCTCACGCTGATTATCAAGGAGGAGGGTACCCGACGGGGGCGCCCTTACAGTATATTGTAGCTTCAGCGTCAAGGCATAGTATTATTGAATTCAATACATTGTTATTGTATAAAGGGGAGGGGGCGATGAAAATTAGGACTGAATATTGGGTCGCAAATATTGAAAGTTTGAGATGCACAGGAATAATGCATATAAACATTGATGTGGTCTTCATGTGGTATAATTACAAAATATTGTACTGAAAGAAGTGTACTAAAAGTAATTTTTTCATCGTGTAGCTTAGAAGCAAGGTAGACTAGGTAGGAAACACTATAAAACATTCAACAGATAAAATTGACTTTCGTTTGTAAAAATAAACTGAAATCTCAGAAACGTATTATAAATCCACGAACATTTTTTCCCCTAAAAATAAAAAAAATAACCGATTTGATAATATAGTTGCAAGCATTATTTTTATATAAAATTTAATTAATAAAATTCACCTTTAAAATAATTTTACATACTATTTACCATGTGGAATTATTAAAATAGGAGCTCAGTGTTTTCAACAAACATCTTAAACAAATAAAATATCTTAAACAAAATACAAATACATCTATTAGATATTACTTTTCCAGTGGCCATATTACGCTGAAAATAGTAATATATTTTCAATAGACATGGTTTATTCTATCAAAACGACTAATCCATATTAATACAATTCTTTCTGACATTTCTCAATATGTTTGCTCACCATAGAAGCCATCCTTTCCAATCAATCTCCAGCACGTCTTTCGATTCATCACACAGTCATCTTCCTCTCTCCCCATCAACTAAATATTCAAAGCTCCAGTATTATTCTGTCGCTATACTTAATTATATATTATAACATGAACTCTCACCATCTGTGTTTATAAATTACAAAGTCTGGAAACTAAATTATACGGCATCCAAATAAGTCTCTCTCTCTCTCTCTATCTATCTTTTAAATCCTTAACATCTAATCTAAAGTCACACGGTCCACTCATTGTAATGAACAAGTGTTACACAGCTATACTGAAAATAACACCCTATCATCCTAAACACAGATCTATTCTTAATCTAATGCAAATCAACTAATTCTAGTTAGAAATGAATAGTGGGAAGTTGGACTTGTATGTTTTAGGTATCAAAAGAGTAGTATAGGATAATTCGGAATTAATAAAATGGAATCATCACAGTAAACAGTCCTTGGAATCTCTTATTTTTGCTTTTAATTGTATGATAGGCGTATTCACATATTTGCTGATAATAATTTGTACTGTAAAACCCGTCGTATAACGTGCACCTATAGTTTCAAGTTGTAATTTTTAATTTTTAGGTATATTCGCCTTATAACGCGCACCCCCTGTTTTACAAAACCTGAAATGTACGTAATCAAGGATCTTGTGTTTTGAAGTCATTGATTTGAGGTATTATTCCGAACTTTAGAAAAAATAATATTCTTCTAGAACTAAAACCCTATAAGTTCATAAGGAATGTTCCTTTATTTAAATCAGCAGTATTTTGATGTATGTGAAATTCTAATTTTTTTCTCCTAAGTTCATTTATTTTATTTATAAAGCTCTCATTTTTATAATTGTCTTAAAAGGCCCACCCGTAAATTTCGATTTTATTTGTGTGTGTGTTAAAATTGCGTGTTATACGCCGGATTTTAAGACAGTTTAAATCATAACATAGAATATTGAGGCGGTATTCACCAAAGACCCATTTCAAATAGGGGACCAGAGACATTTCAACGGTCAAGTAGTTTCTCGTGGGAAAGTATCCCAGGGTGGACACCTCGGCACTGATGTCCTAAGGGAAGTCACCCTCTGACCTCCCTTGATCTAGCCGACAGAAGGTGCAGGCGCACTTCCCACGCCAGCCGGTTTCAAAGTACACCGCGCGAAAGGGACTTGGACCAATAGAAGAATGATTTCACCGAATACGTCCAAACAGAAGTGACTGTACATTTTTATTTTACAAATGCCAGGCCATTGACCATCAGGTCATTAGGCAACGGGCTCTCCAATACCTTTTTACAATGCAGTTAAGATCATTCAGTGCAGAGCACTCGTCCAAATGAGCGGCAGTCATGTCTTGTCCAGTGTCACACAAAACGCAGATAGGTGAAGTCACTAAATTAAAACGAAACAGATGAGCACAAAGGCAGTCATGTCCGGTTAAAAGTCTAAATTTAGCCACAACAGCAGCACGAGGAGAACTTGGAATACCGTGGGATTTCTTACATAGTGTACTCCAAGGCTTATGACGAGCAACACGAGAAGCTGTAAGGCGAAATGATTCCCTAAAAATCCTTTTAATTTCCAGTTTGGCAGAATGAAGTGTCAGGTCTCTGCGAAAATTCTGAAGAATACCGTTCCCTTTTTCGCCAAAAAGTCTGCCCTCTCATTTCCCCAAAGACCACAGTGGGATGGTACCCATTGGAAGAAGATCTTTCCTTTTATCTTTCCCAGGAGTTCTCTACAGTTCTGCACACGTAAACAATTATTCTCATTATAGTTGGAAAAAGCCTGAAGGGCAGAAGTAGAATCTGAAAGAATTACAGCTCTTTCAATGGGGGGAAGACGAACAGCAAGTTGCTGAAGGGCTATATGTATAGCTTCAACCTCACCATCAAAGTGAGTTGTCAAAGGGCCGGCGTGTAAATAGAAGAAGAGGTGACTAAAAACACCAACGCCAGCGCCTTGGGCAAAGTCCAAGAGTGAGTCATCTGTGTAAATGTGAAGCCACTCCTCCGGTGGGAAGCGGGTATTGATAGTTTCCGCTTTCTCATATTCAGAACAAGGTCCAATCTGATGTCGAGTATTGCGTAGTCGAGTGGGTTAGCAAAAGACAGTAATTCAAAGGGCACATCATTAATGACTTTATATTGAATGTTCTCACGAACACATTGAATAAAGCCCTTTTGAGCCTTAAGATTACGTCCTCCATCGGAATCATAGTCCCGCCAGAATGAATTATTTGGGAGTCTAATAAGTCTATTGAAGAAAATAGCAGCATTCTTCTCAGTTATATTAGTGAATTGCTGAAGGTCGCAAAGTAACTGCATGGTAAGTACTGGAGTAGTTTCAACTCCGCCAGTGATCATGCGAAGGGCTTGGTTATGGAAAGTGTCAAGAAATTTTCTAACGTTCTCTGAGGCAGAGATCAGCACCTCATTGCAATAATTTAGAACTGGTTGAATATATGTCTTGTAAGTTGTACTTAAGTTATCCCTATTGCATCCCCATTTAACTCCGGTCTATCTTTTAAGAATGGAGAGTCGCTTTCTTGCCTTAGAAACAACAAGCTCAGCATGTTTAGTCCATTTCAATTTGTTATCAAGAGCGCAACCCAAATAAATTGAATACTCACTCTGTTGAACAGGCATACCATTACAAACTAATTGGGGACTTAATGGTTGTCTATTTAAAGTGAAGAACTGACAAGTAGTCTTCTTTAGGTTTACAGTCATATTATTTTCAATACACCAAAGGTGTAATCTTTCAAGGGTCAGATTTACGATGGTATTTAGTTTGGACTGATCCCTCTTTGGTGTGCTGCACCAGATGGCAAGGTCATCCGCAAATAGAGCCGTATTGGTCAGTCCATCAGATGCCAATAGATCAGGGAGATCATTAATAAAGATGTTGAATAAGATAGGACTAATCACAGTGCCCTGGGGCAGGCCAGTTTCACTTTGTTTAAAACTGGAAATAGCATTTCCAAAACGAACGGCCGAGAAACACTGAGAAATGAAGTTCCTTATCCACATAAGCATATTGTTGCACACACCCAGGGTCTGCAATTTTTGAATACATTTAAGCCGCCAAACTTTATCAAAGGCTGCTTCAAAATCCACAAATAGGGCAAGAGCAGAGTGTCTCTGATCAAGGGCGTCCTTGATGGACTGGCCAAGAAAAACAACTTGTTGGTTTGTGGACTGACATTTTCTAAAGCCAGCCTGAGAAGAGATCAGGAGATTATTAGTTTCGAGGTACCAGTCGAGTCGAGAAGTGATCATTCTTTCCATGACCTTAGATAGGATACTTGTTAGTGAGATGGGGCGATTACTGTTTAAATCATCCAGAGGTTTGTTCTTTTTAGGAATAGGAACAACTATTGCCTTCTTCCAGATTGCAGGCACACCATACTTCCAGCTATGGTTATACAGTGTCAAATGCACAGAAAGTGCATTACAGCCAAGGTGTTTCAAAAATTCAGGGTGAAAATTGTCTGGTCCGGGACTCTTAGCACACCTTATGTGCCCAACAGCCTCTCTTAGCTCTGAAATACCAAAATTTCGATGGAAAATCTCATGTCCATGAGATTGAGACGAAGCAATATTATGGATTTCTCGCCCAATAATTTTCTGTCTGGTCTTAAGGCTCTTTTTTAGGCGTTGTTTAGTTGAATAAAATGAATTAAAGGAGTTGGAAATATCCATGTCGTTAGTTAAAACACGATTACCGACTCTCAAAGGTTCCGTCGAAGAAGTATTCGGCCTATTCTGAATCTTGTTTACAAAATTAAAAACCTTTTTTCCATCCTTCCTGTAATCGATTTTTGTTATAAAATTATTGAAACAAATACGTTTCGCGGTAAGAATTTCCTTTTGAAGGAGGGCGACACTCTTTCTCCAGTTTTGGACAACCTCTGGATTTTTACTTTGTTACGCAATAAAACGGGCAGTAGAAGATTTCTCTTTTAAAGCTGCGAGATTTTCATTCCAAAAGGGTTTATAGTTAAACTGATTGCCCCTAGGAATCCATTTCTTAGCAGTTTCAAAGATAATTTTTACAAATCTGGAGAAAACTCTATCGACGCTTTCACCGGCCTTACAGGAACTCGAAACGGATTCGAAAATAGTCTATTCTGTACATCACGTGTCCCTTTCGTGGGCGGGACGTATTTCACCTAAAAGGATACTCTGAAATCGCGAGATACCAGCATATGTTCCCCCAGTACTTCTCCAGCTCGTTTTAATGCCGCCTTCATCAGGAGCAAATATTATTGCATTAACAGCACTGCCTGTAATAGAACATTATTGTCCAGGCAATACAGCCACGGAAATATGCAGTATTTTATTCTAAGAATAACATGAATACTTTAATTTGACTAGAATCTAGATATATATATTATAAATGCGAAAGTTTGTGAGGATGTTTGGCCGTCGTTCACGCAAAAACAACTGAATGGATTTTAATGAAACTTTACAGTTATGTAGCTTATACATCAGAATAACACATAGGCTATAAGTTATCGCATAGGCTATAATTTATAAAGATATTGTATGAAGTGTCCAAAATCTAACGATATTTGTCAAGTAAGAAGGAAAAAATTCTGCCATATCTGCAAGCAATTCTGGAATGCGGTGCAAAAAAGCCCACCACAGCATATATCTATGTTTTGTTTGTGAAAAACCTTTTTTGTTTTAGCTACGCAAGGCGCTCGCTTCTAATTAATTCCTGAGATCAGCATAATACATATTTTTTTATTTCAGAATAAAACAAAGTTTTGAAGGGAGAGGTTGTTATAAATCTCTCTTTATTTGAATGTTTTTTTATGATTTTATTATGCACATTTGTTAGTAAGAAATTGATCTTTTTTCAAAATAAATGCTTTTATCGGTTCTGGTTCTTAAAGTAAATAAACTTTCTCTTTCACACTGCATCATTTGGACAAATTTTCAAAATTGGTCTGTGGTTAGTAGTTAATTATTACGCTATAATTTTAATTGAATAGGCACACACAGATATTGCGTTTTTAAGTATAAAAATAATTATAACTACTGTACTGTATTTTTTGGAGTGAGTGAATATTAACATCGCACTGTTCAGCTACACGAGGGGTTTTGACAAAGAACCACGTAATTTTGAACCATGGTCAAATAACGCGGACAACACCTGAGCTGGCACCTCCTTCTCCTAAATACCACACCACACCAACTTAGAGAAAGAATATTCAACCAATATTTAGCAGGAATATTCTTTGAAATCCACTCTTCCAAGATATATGGCAGCACGGGTTCTATGATGAGTATTTTAGCGGGGAAGAAGAATAGTTTTGTAGCAGATATTGCGTTTTCAGCTGACGGCAATTACAGCGGTTTGCAAAAATTATTAGTTTTTTCCCGAAAAAATAGTTTATGTCAAAATTTAAGTGTCTTATGTTTTTGTATGTTAATGAAGACCTTAGAAAACGATTTGACTATCTATTTTAAGTGAATGGTGTATATAATTAATTTTACAGTGAAATATCTTTGATTAATTTATTAGCTATAACGGATTAAATTTTATTTTGATTATGTATATCCCTTAATTTTCAATGTAGTGATCCAAAAAAAATATTGTATGAAAAAGAACTTCAGTAAATCTAATGCGGTGGATAAAGTATTAACATGCATCGCCCCCCTACACGGCGGGTCTTACTAAGCTCTAATAAAGCTCGAGCTATGAAAGTAGCTAGACATTTGCCAACTTGACTCTATCGTAAATATTTTGCTATGTTTTTCATTGAATCGCCATTATAATTTAAGAAAGGGCGTTACTTGCGAATATTACAATTTTAACGTAAAATAAATACAACAGAAAGTAACATTAATGTATTACACTTTCAGATATAAATTATTTACACTATTTTAAGCGTTCATTACACAAAACTTTTAACAATGTGTTACTTTTGCTGAGCAGAGATCAGCTTAGAGAGGTATTTTCAATAATCGAACCTCAAGAGTGTTACAGAGAGTTATAAAAAAAATCCTTTTTATCAGCTGTTAGATCTACATACTTAAAATTTAACATTCTTTTTTCTTTCTTTTTTTTTGTTTAGCTGAGATATGCAAAAAGCTTTTTCTGTTTAATTTGCAATTCATGTAAAATTAACTCCTTAAAAACTTCTTTATCCTTTAATCTGTGCTGTTTAATTTTTCAGTTCACCCGTGCAAAGAACGTGTATACCAGCTAGTATTTTCATAATTTGTTAAATAAATGTTCGTTCGTGGCGCATTGCTATGTCAGTGGGCGTTTAATAGTAAATGATAATTTCTGAGCTTCGGTGAGAAACGCAGCTTAATTCATTAGACCTAATAATTGCTTCTTTAAGTAAAAATTATGGGATCCTAACATTTGTGTTATTCACCAAATTTGATTTCTATTTATCTTTTTTTTTAAAAAAATATTAAAACTGTTTATATTAAGCAGATGTATGCATCTGTAATTCTCGATTTTAAAATTTCGCCTTCTATTTAAAATATTAGCATGAAATAAGTGTGTGGTTTGAAATTATAAAATACTTACTAATCAATACATTTTAACTAAAGCAATGAAAATAGAAAAAAAATCTATTTTAATGTAAATTTGAATCGGTCAGAGAAAATGTAAGAGAGAGTTTACAGAACACATTTCTATTAAATTATGAGCATAAAACTTATTCTTTTGGCCTTTCATAACATGTTATTGACATAAAATTTTACGGTAAGCAATATTCTCGCGATTTAATACCTTTAATATATACTCATAGTCATACAGAACATTTTTTCATTTGATTTCTTTTACATAGCTCGATTGTTTTAATTTATTTCACGTAATTCGATTGTTTTAATTTTATTTCTTTAGAAACAATGCTTTAATGAGATTCATGTTTTAAAGAAATTACTATAAATAATCGAAACAAAACTGTTTGATCGAGATCAATAATAGAAATAAGCTATAAGAAGCCAGCCGTTTGTAAAAAATCCGCTCCAGTTCAAGGTTTCTGCGACAAATAGCAACGATTGCATAGTCTTGGGACAGACTAGATTATTTTATTTTGCGAATTGGCTTTATATTTCTGTATTTTTCCTTACAATAACTTAACCAGAAAAATATAATATCTATATTTAAGTGAAAAATATCCAAAATCTATAAATTAGGATTTTAAATGTGAAAATCTTTTTTATTTGCGATATTTTTATTGCTTCATATTTTAATAAAGACCTATAACAAAAATTAATAAATATGCTGTTATTTCCTTTACAATTATGGTCCTTTTTGGAACTATAATGCGTAATTTTCTGTATTGAATGTTGGTTTTTTATATTAAATCACTTTTTAATTGTATAACTTAGAATTTCTTTTAAAATATCTTCTAATTAATTTAAAGAACTATCAAACTAGTTTATTGACTCAAGTGGAAGAAGAAGCTGTTCTGGTATGAACTAATTCTTTGGGAAGAGATCGGTGCCCATTTTAATAAATAAAGTACAACTAATATCTTACAAACTCTCTTATAAGAAAGAAAATATTAGAAAATACCATCTTACTGAGTGAAAATTAATTAGAATTGAAGAGAAAAATTATCTTTGACTTTTTCATAGATTTAAAATTACAAAGGAAATTTCCATGAGGTGTAATTTACTGAACAATTATAATATATTATTATCTGCCTTGCTTTTACCTAGTGGAATAAAAGGAAAATTTAAATTACTCGTTTAAAAAATTACTATTTCCTTTCCTTTTCTTGTTTAAATTCAAGAATTTTATATTTTCGAACTTCATGAGTTATTATTATTTTTATTACTTTGTTTTGGAAAATATGCTGAGTAACCATTTGGAAAAGTATTCCAAGGAAATATTAGAAGAGAAAAACAATTTAAATTAAATTTTTTTGACACCTTAAAATAGAAAATAAAATTACTTTCTGTAAATCTACACGTTAACTATCATTGAATCATATCCTTTTTAATCTGTTCATATATATTTAGTACTCCAAATATTCGTACTTATCACATACATTTGAAAAACAATCTTTTATAGATTTACATTGCTTAAGGTGCCTGACTAGTTGCGGGAACATTTTTTGAAATAATGCTGAAAGTTCATTTTTAAACTCATTTTTTGTTTGATTATAACTGAAAACTTATAAAAATAACCAAGGAAAAAAAATTTCAATATATTTTAGAAAGAAAATGGACAATTTTTGGTTAAAATTAGGCATTCTTTGCACATCGTGGCAAAGACAGTAAAATAAATTGTAATGCATAAGATAAAAAAAGCTCTTTGAATTTTATTCAGAAAGCGTTTACCTATACTTTGCTCTATCATCTTTGAATAATTTCGATTAATCACAAAATTAAGAGTCAAAAAGTGCGCAAAATGAAAATTTTTTCAAAAATTTTGCATTTATCACAAAGAAAAACAATCATAAAAAAAGGCAAATATATTGTTTTTTTTCTTATTCTGTAGTGCAAAGTATGCATACTATAATAATAAACAAGGATGCTAAACTTCATGCAATTATCTCAAAAAGGACTTTTAGAGATATCATGTTTGCCATGCGAAAAAATATGGAAAAATCTGTTTGGGAGAGAAACGCATTTAAAGATTTAAAATCTAAATCTTAAAAAATAATACAGCTACAAGAACCCAAAACCTCTTTATATCGAAAGAATAAACCTTTTATCAGTATTATATATTTGTTTCAAATTCTTTTTTTTAATTTTGTTACCTATTTTATGAAGTCAAAATGCTTTTCTTAACGTCTAAATGCATAGTTTTTTAAATACAAATTAGAGATATAAAAAAGCACACTAGAAAAGCTTTATTACGTTAAATAATAATATTTTTTACATAGAAAAACAGGTATATATATATATATATATATATATATATATATAATACATATTTCCACCAAGTATCTTAGAGCTTAAGAAATATGTAATATAAAAAATATATATATATATATATATATATATATATATATATATATATATATATATATATGTATAGTAATGTGTGTTATTTTGCCACTAGATATTCCCGAAAATTTCTTTTAAAACATATTGCTTATAAGAATGGTTGTAAGAAATTATATTGAAAAGCATATAAAGAACAGTTTTTAACACCACCATATGAATACACTTTGACTTATTTAATCCTTAGTAACTTTGTTTTCTAGGCAGCTTTTTCTTCCCGAGAATATTTTCTATAATCTAAGGTGTGTTCCACAGAAGATAAATGCTTTCCAGATCAAATTTTACAAATCCATGTACAAGATCTTAGGAATTGAAATATTTGCATTTCTAATTATATATATATATATATATATATATATATATATATATATATATATATATATATATATAATGATAATAAACCTGTATATCACAAATTAAAAGGATTTAATGCTAATAATGCATTTAAACGAAATATTTCAAGTTTAATAATTGTATCTTTAAGTAAAATACTCCAAAAATGTTTCTGAAAAAAGGCTTTCTGAGTAAATTTCGAAACATTTATGAATAGATTTCAACTTTTGTCACCAGCTGACTAAGTATTATTGGGATTAGCTCTGTGTCAACATTCTCATTACATCTATCACCAATGATGAATCAAATTCCTTAGATTTTCCAGACCTTGCTTTAGGCATAATTAATTAATATTTTGTCTTTAAGAACTGGAACTTTTCTATCAAATATATAAAAAAAGTTAAATATGAAACAAAATATCGAGAAGCAAGGTCATAAGAAAATCGAAAAATGATAAACATATTACGAATTTATTTGCCAAATTTCACTTAAAACTAATGAATTGTTTTTTTAAAAAATATCACCATATCCCGTCATTACCTTAACTAAGTTAATATTTTTTAAACAAATTCGATAAACACGAAAAAAGTGTAAAAAAGTATTAAAATGTAAACATTTCCGTTTTCGATATCTAACTTCCGGTTCGCTTCTGCTCCTCTCTCTTGACATAAAAATTGTTTAACTTCGTAAATAATTGAAGTACAAACAAAAGTAAGGTATTTTTAGAAAGCAGAAAATTCAACTATGTAAAATTTAAATTAAAAAAAATTCGTCATTTTCATCAAAATTAACATTTTTGCACTAGTCAGACATCTTAATTATATTACACATTTGAAACATTATTCTGTGAGATTTGTCCTCGAAGTACGTTATATCCGCGTACACGATTAATCTGACTGTGTTACTGTTTAGATTTTTTTTTACAAGTTTGATACTGTAGATCAGGGGTGGGCAGACTTTTCCAGGGTACGGGCTACTTCTGATTTTTTCAAGGTGTTGCGGTCCAGCCAGTGTTAGTGGCACAAGCAAGATGGGGGGAGGGGTCAACGGGTCTGGACCCTCCTTCACAGACCTTGATTTTTTCCCCTATTGACTATAATCCCATGTAAAAGATCGTAAAATGTAATTAAGTATTTGTTATTAATATTTATTTTATTAATTAATGTTAATTATATTTATTCAGTAATTAATTATTTGCTGTTTTTTGTTGCCAACAATCGACAAAATCAAAAAAATATGTTTGGCTACGTATTGGGGTATGATACGAGAATGGTAGACCTCCGACCCTCGAGCCCCCTCTTCTTGAAAAATTCTTGTGCGGGCCACTTCCCAATGCCGTAGGTGTGGTGAGGTAGGAAAAGGTTATTATTATAATAAATACGGAATATGTACTTACCTTTTGTAAGAACTCTTTTAAAACCGGCATTTAAACCAAAACGCAAGATACAAACATAATAATAATAGCCCCAAATTTAATAATATCAAATAATGCATTTATTACGAAGCAATTCAAAATACGTTAGCAAAATAAAATATTTTGATTTAAGTTTGTTTTTGTTGTTATAGTCATTAGAAGACTTATATAGTTTGCATACTGTCAGCCAATTTTGAATTCTCCGTATATAATTACACCTGCTAAAATCCTCAGGCGATCACCCTAAAATGCTTTGGCGGTCCACCGGTTGATCGCGATCGACGTAATGCCCTCCCTGGCTGTAGATTAAGGGTCAGAAAATATGAAGCTGGGGTGTGCCATACCAATCAGTCAATATGATTCGAGATGCCACACAATAAGACATATTTGAAACAAATAGATTCCTTCTGCAATACATATAAAATTAAGGCACATATGTCAAGAGAACAGATTTAGAATTTTGTTGCATGATAATTATGCATTATTCGAACTTATTTTTATCAACTTAAAAATAGAACAACATAAATTTGTCCTCTCTGAAAGGTTTGTCTTTAGCAGCTACATAACGAGCAAATATGCTCTCTCTCTATAACATTCGATTACTTTCGATTTGGTTCCAAACGTTTGATAAAAACTGAAACTTGTTTTGCATACCTAGTAACAGCTGCATTTACGGTTTCATATTTCTCATTAGAATCCTTATGTGAACCAATGATTAGTTTTAAAATGTCTTTGTAAACTTGAAGTGTGGCTTATGATGCTTTCGCGTGACGAAACACACACACATCGCCATCGTTTTATTGTGTGAATCCATATTTATTCTTCAAAGAGTCCATAAAACCACGAGCCTTACGCTTTCTTTGTTAGTGGTCATTTGATACAATATGTAGGTATGGATTATCATATTAATTAAACAAATAAAGTACGTGTTTTCACATTAAAACTAAGATTAAAACTCAAACTCGGTCGCACAACAGCCCAAGAGGGCCAGGGCCTATTGCACCCATCCCAGTATACATGTCATTGGGCGCTGAGGTGCATGAGCAGATGTCCCGATCAAGTGGTCAGTCTGAAGCGAGACCCCCAGTTTTTAAATCCCTGGGCAAGATTGGTACTCGTTTATCGAACCACTGCAGGGGGGAGGGATGAAAGGCTAAGTAAACCTTGCCCTGCCCGCGGATAAAACCTCGAACCTATGGTGTGGAAGCGCGATACGCTACCACTCGGTCACTGAGCCTTACAACTAAGAATATGTAATAAAATTAAATTTAAACTACATTGCAAGGCGTGCATCGAACTAAATTATCATTTCGACTGAAATCAAACTCGATACTCGTGTATCGACACGACAAACTGAACGAATATTAAAATAAAAAAGTGCGTGAGTTGCAGTGAAGAGAAATCGAGTGATTTATTTGCGATTTGAATTTATCTGATAATTTTATAGAGTGGTGTAGAAAGCCACAGAGAATCGAACCACTTGTCTTATCTGACATGTTTGCTATAGGTCGCTGTGAAGTCCACTTCAGATAGTTTACACCTAAGAGAAACATACTTAAGGCTACACAGTAGCCTTTTGCAAAAAAAAAAAAAAAAAATGTTTTGGAGACAGTAATAGTAAAAGTGATTTATATTTTATATATTTAGATTATATTATTAAATTCTTTCTGAAAATAAAAAGTCAGTTTAGCAAACCATTACTTCACAAGTTTAACAAATTAAAAAAAACTTTTATATTCTTTTAAAAAAAGTTCAGGATTCAAAACTTTCTAGTACTTAGTAATTTGACTAGTTTAAACATTATTAGGCAATCTTTGCATTATATCTTGACCTTGACCAATGCGAGACTTATCGAACGGCGTTCCGAATAATTTCAATTGTATAATGAATTCAAATGTAGACACATAAAATATTGATTTAAAGGCAATATTTAAAGGTTAAAATTTAATACTCATCTATGCACCCTAAGTATAAGAATTTTTTTCAGGGATAGGTGGGGGGGTAGAGGTATTCCTATATTTGAAATTAGTTGGTTTTAAATTTATGTAGATTTCTTTGATTTCGTTTCCTGTAAGTATTAGAAATAACATTTCAGCAGAAAAATGCAATCGAGCAAAATATTTTGAGTAAACGTGTGATATAAAAAACATAATATTTTATTCACATTTATATTCAGAAGATTTCTTTTAAAACACTCTTTCGCATTGCTTCTTAAGTGTGGCATAAATATTATCACTGTACTTTTAAAAGTAATTAAATCACTGCAATATATCTTTAAACATCAATCGAAAAATAACCATTTAACTATACATTATTTGAATGGCTTATCAGATAAACCCATTGTTGTTTCTTATTTTGAAATCAGGCATAACTATTACTAATTAATTTCTTAATTTTATCAGATTCTATATAATTTTATTCAGGAATAAAAAACCTATTTTACATTCAATGTGGCTGTTTATTTCATTTCCTTTCGGCGTCATTTTCGTTACAATACTTTCTCTAAAAATGGAAATAATACAGCATTATTCTATAGTTCCTTCAAACTCTTAAAAGTACTTTAATATTAAAATATTTTCCTCATATATATTCAATATACATTTAGTAATAAATCAGTTTGCCATTGAAAATCGTAGTTTCTCTTCCCCACCCTCAATCTGCCTTTGCATATACTGACTGGCATTGCATCATGTAAGTCGATATATTTACATTTCTTATCAATATTTGGCAAGTTGAGAGGTTTCAACTGATTGATCAAAGCTTGTCTGATTGTATGACAAATACAGCGTGTCTTGTACAATCTCATATCTAAGATTGTATTAGTAGTCACCTTACTAGTTAATGTACTGATAAAGCTCATATAAAGCATTACAAACACTGCATCATTTAATCATCGATTATCGTACAAGATAAGAGCTTTTAGTAAGAGTTCCACACTCTAGATTGATGGTGAATTTAAAGAGGATTTTAATTTATCTAAAAGAATATAAAACTTATAAATAGTTTAATTTTAAATTATAGTTAAATAATAAAAAAATATTAAGAAACAGTAATATGCTACAATTGTTTGGTTTTTTTTAAAAATACAGATAAATATTTTGAGAAAATGTGCATTCCTAATTTGTTTACATAAAAAGGTGTCGTCAATAAACCTGCCTCATAAATTCATTAATCAACTTAAATATCTAAAAAATACTATAATGATTGCTACATTTTATTTTCGTCATAAAAATGATATTCTTAAGCAACTTATTTTGATAATTGTAGATTAATATTGTTTCACATCGATTTTGTAATACCACGAGGGGCTAGTTACTTTTTTGTCTCTGTGCTCTTTTATTTAATCAGATTAAAATATTCCTCTTGAAATCCGACGTCCGAAGGATTTTTTTTTTCGTCAGACCCATAGCTCAAAAATTGACTATTGATCCACTCAATAATGCAGATCTAAGATATCTACTTGCCATTCCCCCGTTTTCTGAAATGCGCACTTGTACCAAAAGTGTTCCAATTTCTCAAAAAAAAAATATAAAATAAAACTTTATCATGTCTTAGCCAGATTGCAATCTTTCTCTCGACAGTTGTATGTCTGAAGATTTCTTTTTCTATTTTCGGTATACTTTCTATTTTTCTCACCACTACCTTAAAGTATCCTTTAAAAACAGAAATAATAAAGTAAAGGCAAAGAAAATATATTTTGTTAGTATTAGTACAATCTAATTCGGATGATTTGTCAACATATTTCGATTTATCAAGTGAAAGTATAGTATTATTTTTCTTTTTCTGTAGTATTTCGAAGAATGTAGAGATTTTTTTTGTAGTACATTAATATTCTTCCTTCCCATACATTTTCTCATATAATATTCTTCAACCAAAATCTACCAGTTGTAGAAAGAAAATCTTGGGGATTAATATACTGTAGATATTTAAGTACGACTTTATACTGTAATTAAAAAGCTGTGTTAGAAAGCAATCACAGTCGGTTCAACTGAGAGAAATTTTACCTTATGTAAAGGGAAAAACTATGAGTATGAAAAAAAATCATCCTTCGGGAATTTTTTCTGAACATATAAGTTCTGTATATATAGATTCATTGCTCTCTAAGGAAACACTAAACTCTAAAAACAATTCTGACCTAAATACTGTACATTTAAAAATATCGTAATTTAAAAACTATCAAACTGCGTTACACTCTTATTAGTAAATCTCAAAAGTTTACTAAAGGATTATGAGTTAAAATACGAATTATTATATCCCTCCATATTTTAAATCCTGTTTCAAAGATATTGAGAAATATAATTTACGATTATCCTGGTATTTTTTCATATATTATCTTCAAAACATTATCAAATTAACAGTTGCCTTAAAAGCTGCAATTATATAAAATCCATGTCTCATTTACTTTTCAAACTAAATATAGTTTAGTTTAGTATATTTAGTTTAGAAAGTAAATAAGAATATCTAACTCCGGGATATATCTGTAAAGTTCAATCATATAAACTTGATTAGATATGAAGTATCCCTCAGGGGGCTCACCTTCTTTAGGTGAGTACGGGTTTCACGCTCCCGAGGTGCCCTAGTGATCTTTTCCTTCTCCCTAGGGGTTTACTGTCTTTGGTAAACACGGGCTTCACGAACCCGGGGAACCCTAGTGATCCTTCTCTATTTTCGGCCCTCTTTCTTGCCATTCAAATTTCCCTTTTCTTCTTTTCACGTCCAGACCACAGACCTACATTAGACAATGGACATTGTCCCAACTTAATTTTTTTCTAGTAAAAAAATTGATATTTTTTACTACCGTATTATGGTTTCCATTTTATATTATGTTCTTTTCATTTGATTTTCTTATATTTCTTTCAATATTTTGATTTTGTTGCTTCTTTTATGTTCGATTATTGATTTTTTTTGTGTTCAACTTCTTATCTTTATTTTTCTGCCACGAAGTCCTGTGGCAGTCCAGGACTGAGTGGAATGAAGTTGTGTCTGATGGGTTTTTCACTATTGGTATGATGACCCAACGGACTGCTCCCTGGGAAAACTGACACTTGGAGCGGGGTTTTGAACTTCTGAGGATCTTTGGACTGGTGAGGTGGGGTCTTGGAGGGTACCGGAGAAAAGCTGAATTTCGCGTCTCAGGCCGCCAGATAGTACAGGAGCCCGGGACAGCCTAACCAGCATGTCCTGGCTGCTCTATCAGCTGGTGTATAATCCCGCCTGTCTTGTAGCTCCAGGTGGTGCCTGGATGGGGTCCTGCATTGCAGAGCGGGGGGCTCTCCCGAGGCCACTACTGGTTGCTGAATCTAGGGCTAGCCCTACCAAACTGGTCCTCTGAAAATCAAAAGGGATTCTCCTCCTCCTTTCTAAAAAAAATCAAAATAAGTCAAAATAAAGAAAAAACTCAAAACGCATTTTTTAAAACCCCCAACCCACCTCATGATGCTCATGTAAAACCCACTCTCAACATTGACAAAATTTCACTGACTGCCAGATTTTTACTACTTTCACTTGAACATAATGAAATGGGGAAGAAATCGCCCTTTTTAATACAAAAAGCTCTCGTAGGAATAGGTGGTGAACCGAAATCAGTTAAACGATTGCGTTCCGGGGATCTACTGATTGAAACAAATTCTGCTCTACAAACAAAGTCTTTTCTTCTAGCGAAATCCTTTCTAGATTGTCCTGTTTCTGTAGTTCCACATAAGTCCCTTAACTCTTGTCGAGGTGTCATTTCTGAACCTGACCTGTTGACCACTACTGATGCGTAAATCCTTGATGGGTTTTCTGATCAGGGTGTTATTCAGGTCAGAAGAATAACAATTAAAAAAGACACATCTATAATTCCAACCAAACATGTAATTTTAACTTTTAATAGACCGAATTTACCTACTTCAATTAAAGCTGGATATCTTAATTGCA
The DNA here is from genome assembly GCA_019973935.1 of Trichonephila clavipes. Classification (NCBI taxonomy): domain Eukaryota; kingdom Metazoa; phylum Arthropoda; class Arachnida; order Araneae; family Nephilidae; genus Trichonephila; species Trichonephila clavipes. Next base: position 1,947,429 of record BMAU01019481.1, read on the forward strand.
AAATTCGCCCGTACATTCCGAACCCTCTGCGCTGTTTCAAGTGCCAGAGGTTCGGACACTCTCAAACTGCCTGCCGAGGACAATTGACGTGCTCTAGATGTGCATCTGTTGGACATGCGTCCTCAGATTGCACTCTAGAGCAGAAATGCATCAATTGTTCACAGCCTCATTCCACTGATTCAAAATTATGTCCCAAATGGAAAATAGAGAAAGAGATACAAACAATTAAAACCAACAGAAACATATCCTATATTGAAGCCCGAAAATTTATAACCCCACAACCATCTCAAACTTACGCTCAAGTTGCCAAATCTATAACTGTTAATAGTTCCTCACAAACTGATGAAACGATTACAAAAATAGTATGCCCACCTTTAAAATTACTACAACCATTAATAACCATTTCGAAACCTATTATGTCTCCCTCAGTCCCTGCAGTTATAAAATCTTCTACATCAACTCAGGCAGAACTCGTACCATCCACATCTTCTGTTACAGTTGCATCGCCTTCAAAATCTCCACCTCCTAATTCTGTAATAGATACTGCTCCCACCACTTCTAATAGTTTATCTATCTCTGCTGCATCTTCCTCATCCACAGCATGCTCTGTTCTTGAAACGACCACCACTACATCCACGGTTTCTACTGAAAACTTGCCTGTGTCTGTCCATAATGACTCCAATAATGACCATTCTAATGCAGCTGAAGCCCAACAAATTGTAAAACGAAAATCAAGAAATAGAAGAAAACGCTCAAAAATACCGAAACCAGATATCGAAATAAAAAGGGTTCCACATAGATCTCGAAATGCAACACCTACAGAAATAACAACTGATGACGAGGATATGATAACTTACGACGTGGTGGAGGAAGAACTTGAGCAAGATCCTTTCATTCTTCCTGAAGGTTATTTACGTGCGTTAACTCCATCCCGATACAGGAACTATAGAGAATAATTTTATACCATGTATTATCTAATCTTGTTTTAAACTAACCTTTGTCTTTTTCAATGCTTTTATTTTAAGATATGGTCTGATTTGGTGGGGAATTCCCCACCAAATTTTGTTTCTTTGGATCATTGAAGACGGTTTTAAGTAATTTGTATTTTAATTTTTAAAGTGTAGTGTCATGATTTTTAAAATATTTTATAAAATATATAAGTTTCTTAACAAATGTTTGGCGCAGCATAGCCAAAATTGGCTCTTGTGCCATTAAACCAAACACTCACTCACTCACTCAGATATGAAGTATATATAAAATGAAAATAACGTCCAGGCAATCTGTCCAATGGCTGTTCTCGTCTTTATTTTTAAAGTTTTCTCTTATGAATAACTTAGAAGTGAGGAATTATTCATAAGCTAATTGAAGTGTAATATTTCCTTTCAATATTTAATGAGAAAATCTACTAATTATTACTTAATCATCTTAAATTGTTAATATTTGAAATACTTTTCGATTAAATCAGAAGGAACATTTATCACTAAAGGATACTTATAAAAATCTCTCGATTCTAGGTTTATCAAAAAATTCAATATATTTCACAATTATAATCTGTAATGGCATAAAAAAAATACTTGTACAACGATTATTATTGCCATTAAATTTTAGTGATTAAACTTGCTGTGAAAAAAATATAATAATTTACCTATTAAGCCATACATTTTCTCTTGATACTATCGGCACTTTCAAAACCGACTATGTAGTTCCGATAAGCTTTTTTTATAGTGATATATATATATCTATCAATGTGAAGTAGGTTAACTAGTTTCAAATTATAGTCTATTTTTCAGTTTGCATTTTACAAGTTGTATATACCAATAATTAATACTTCTAAAATTTCATATAGGTTTATTTCAGAAATTTTTAAAATAAACCAATAACCTGTTTCTTAGATAAGGTTGTGCGTTTAGACCAGCGTTTCCTATTCGAGTTCTGTAGAAACATCCAGGAGATACGTATGAAAGCCATTTAATTTTCTGGATCCTTAATAAAAAACTACAAAGGGTTCGTGATTCATAACTTAATAATAAAATTATAATAAAATAATATAATTGGAAAATATATTTATAAAAATACAATAAATAATTGCTGCATTTAATGCGAAAATAAAAAAAACAAAAAAAGTATCTATAAAACAATCATTTTGAACAGCATGACGTTGTAAAAATGTATATTTATCTTCCACATATTTAAAGCTATCAATTTGAATTAAATATTTAATTCATTGTTATAATTCATACTCATGTTGACATTTTTATAAAATTCGGATAAGAAAATGTCTATATCTTTATTTATAGAAGATTAAATATTTTTATGTTTATTTCTGTGAAATATGGATAAAATAAGTTTTCAACAGAAAACACAAATTAATTAATTACGTGATTTATGTGATAAGACTTGCTTTCAATAGTGCTTCGTCATAAAGGAACGGGTCTTCATTAATATATTACTACCCCATATAATATTTCTACTTCATTTTCATTATAACTGTTATTGTGAAAATTCACATTTGTATTTCATTTATTATTTCTACTATACATTGAAACTTTTGTGAGAAATATTAGTTAAATAAATAATGAATGCTATGCTTTCGGGAAGTAATTACCCCTACAAATATGCATATGCAATGTAGATACGAACATTTGTTGCAACAGTTTACCTTTTGTTCAATTTTAGAAAATTCAATTTACTCAAATTTGTAAAGTAAAAAGACAGAAAACATAATACTTGGTTCCTGTCATTTTTTTCCAACACTCGAATAGCAAAACCTCATGCAAAAATAAAACATTTTCTTCCGATTTTAATAACCAAATATTTGCCTATTTTCAATTTTTCTGTTAATAGGTGTAAAATCCTGTATTCTCCATTTTAACTTATTCATCTCCATGTTTGTTCATTAGTCGGGAATTAATTATAAGTAAATATTCAAGTGTTTCAAGTATCTTTTTTTGATTATTCAATCATAAAGCTCAGAGTTGAGTAAAGATATATAACAAGTAATTAGAAGAAAAGAAGATACTAGAGAAGATATTAGAAGTTCTACATACATTTACATTATAAAAAAAAGAAAATTTCTTATTAAATAAATGCATCAGTACTTCAAAATAATGATTGCCAAATTAAAGAATCGAAAATGGTATGTCTCACGGATATTCAGTTAAACAGAAACAGAGAAATAAATATGAGTTGTGGAATTGGAAAAAAAAACATATATAATTTAATGTATTTCATGTGGCTAAATTACCGTCTTTTTGTAGTAAATGCATAAAAATCGTCTAGGGAATTAGTATAGCTAATTAATTGGACATATTAAGTTCCCTATATCTGCACATATAATCTGCTCTTAGTATTAAAATTAACATCAGATCTTTAATTCAAAAAATAGTGTTAATTTATCTAATTGATTAAAAACTGAAGAAGATGAGAAATTTTAATAGAGGTTAGTAGTACATATATATATTTTTAATGTTGCGCGTGTGCTTGTATTACTTAAGATAACAAGAATAGAAAGTTAAACGAGGCATATAGGGTTTTATGTTTAAGTAGAGATTCAACTTGTATCACAAGCAATTCCCAAAGTATGTGCATCTGTAGAGAGCTTGTAGTTATTTTTTCCTTGTACTAACTCTGTATCCGAATTATGAAGATATTCAGTGTACAAGGGGGTGGATTGGCATATTTTTTTTCAGTATTTCAAACCCTATCAATGCGGAAAAGATGTTCTCCAACATACAGATAAAGTTTAGGCATTTTAACTTTTTTATGGTATGAAGTCAAAGTAATGTTTGTTACAGAAAAAGGAGTATTTAGTACATTTTAATATTTATTGCAGTGAGAGGATATCTACAAAATACTAGTAAGAAAAAAATTAATCATATATTTTGTAGTTTTTTAGTTTTAATTGTTTTAAAACCTACTTTTTTTCAAGATTACAGTGTACGGGTGAACACTGCAAGCGTAAACGGAAAAAAAGCTTGAATGAAACTGAAATGAAGGCCTCGGAGAGAGAGAGAGAGAGCTGGGTTTTTATATGAAACCTTGGAATGTGCAATGTTCTTGATCTTTTAATTTGAATAGATTTTATCAGTCATTAATTCTTTAAAAGATTTATTCAGAAATTATGTCTATAAATTACACAAAATAAAATTAATTTGATTTAAGTATTTAATATAATTTTTTTTCTGTTATTCTCATTTAACTTTTCTCCTCATTCACTATTAAATATTTAATATTATTTATTGTTTAGAAATACATAATTATGCAAATACTTTAAGAATATAAGCATAAATTCAACTCATTTGACCATTTGAAATTCTTCTGACCTCATTTCTAAGACTTTGAACATCTAAATACAAAAGTACGTTTTTTAAAGACAAAATGTTTGTTATTTTAAAGTTTTTACTTTTATACTTATTTTTAATTTTTGAATATTTCTGTATGACAAAATCTTATCACATATATTTATCTTAAGAAATAACTTGCAATAATAGAGACTGCAGTTTACTCGAGATAAAGACATAGAACTTCATTTTATATCTATAGAAATATATATATATATATTCCATTGAAATTTTCACATAAATATGTTAACAAAATATATTTATAAGCAAAAAAGTTATTCTCTCTACACTTCTATTTATTTTAATTAAATAATAGCATGAAATAAATCTGCAATAAATTAAAAATTAAGATGTTGTGAATAATTTTTTCTTAGTATTTTGCCATTCTTATCTATCGAGTTTTAATTATTTTTTTTCAATAATGGATTTATTTTCTCTTTTACTACTTTCCATAATAAGAAGTCGAAATTAATTTATAATATCAATTGTATGGAAACTCTCTCAAGCGCAAAATGATAAATTCAATGGGATACAAAAAATTAATTAAAATGATTTCCATTGAATTTCTTGCTGAATATATTCGTATTAAAATAGAATTGCTATTGTTACATTTTGGTTCCTGGCCATATGCATTAACAATACACTTATTCACAAACACATTCAGATATCATAGAAGCTACAAGCAGTAAAATATACTTGTTATTTTTTTACAGCTTACAGCTCCTTTTATGTATAAAAATAACTTACATTGCATGCTTTTCAATAATCTGGTAAGATGAAATAATAAGTTGCTTGATTTGTCCTTTTCTTTGGCATGGACCAATAAAATGATATTAACTTTATATACTTAAATATTTTAGATGCATTTTAATTTCTCAGAAATAGCGTTAAAAGGGATTTAAGATACATAATTTCAAAAAATTGAAATAATTGAATACAAATTATTTTGATGAATTAAAAAAATAATAAATAAAAATAATTAAAAGTGACTGGAATTATCTTTTGAGCAATTGAATATTTTGAATGAAGAATGAGTTGATAAATTTGTAATCGTGCATTTTAGTTTATGTTAAAAAAAACAAATATGCATACATATCCACCAAGTTCTTTAATTCCTAATTTCCATAAAATTCTTTTGAATTTCATAGTGTTACTCTGAAACTCAAACACAGTGGTGCAACAGCCTACTGTCACCATCCCAGTATACGCGACCATTGGGTGCTGAGGAGCATGAGCAGATGTCCAGATCAGGTGGTCTGTCTGAAGCAAGACCCCCCAGTGTTTAAGTCCCCAAGCAAGCTTGGAACTCACTTGTCGACCCACTGTAGTGGAGGTGAAAGGCTGAGTTGATCTTGCCCACCCCGGGAAAAGAACCCTGACCAGCGCGAAAGGCTACCGCTTGACCACTGTGCCTTCATCATAGTGTTACTAACGCTTTTAAATCTTGCATTATTACTTCTGCTGAATTTTACAATCTATTTTTTGAAGTATAATTGATAGTATGTCCAGGATAAAACTATCAATAAAAGCAGAAACAAATTCTTAACATTTTAAAAAATAAAAGATATTTATTTTATGCTGAAATGATATTTTCGTCGATACAGAGTTGAAAGCTTCTAGCAAGATATTCACGTATCTTTTCGAAGATACTATGTATTTTAGGAACAATGGTAGCAGCAACTTAAAGTTCTGTACCTTTCTCATCAGAACAAATATGAATTTAATAGATCAGTGACTTGAAGTATACCTACACTGGGGTATGAGGTTTGAAATATACTCACATGAAAAATGGACATTAAACACACAATTCAACTATTTTCTAGGTGTTTCCACCTTTAAAAACAGTTAATAGATATATTCTTGTAATTACTGACTTATGTTTTTTTTTAAATTTATGTAATTATTTATTTAATAAATTCAATTATTTAATTTAATATTTGTGGTTTGGCACTAATCTAAAGTTAAAATATAGGGACATTTTCTCATACAATTTCCTAAGCATTAATGTATTATAACTACTATAACCTTTATCTCATAAAGTTATTCTTATTATTTAACTTTAAAATACATAAGTATTCTTCAACATCCTCTAAAAATCCATTTTAAATTGCTTCAGTCTTTAAATATCTTCTGATATATCTATAACTTAATGCGTGGCAATTTTATAATAACTATCTGATAAATATATTTTTCATAAACATTAATATTTGTCTCACTTTAAAGTTACCCATAAATAGAGCTTGTAAGGTACGAAAAACAAATTCCGTATTCTTTCCCCCCAAAAAAAACTTAAGGTACCGAAGAGAAACACACTATAAGAGAAACCAACTTTTCTCTGAAGGTAAATCGGGAACCTTATTTAGAGTGTTTTTGTGAAGATATAATATTGATACCAGGTAAAAAAAATCCTTCATTTTCTCAACTACTTCAGATTATCCAGATCATTTTGTACTATTTCTGCAACATTTTTTACTTCTCTAGGAAGTAGAAACAAAAATTCCGGAGAATGTCAGACTATGGAAAGAATTTCGAAAGCTGATCTATAAAGAAAAAAGAGCAACAGAAATAGGAGGGGGAAGATTTAAGAATATGTTTTCAGGAAAAGGCGGATTATTTTCTTAAGTAAGTCACCCTTTGTTTAGGTCTTTTTCTTTTGTTTTTCTTTTAATGACGGATATCTTGTTAATAATTTGGAATTTTGATTAGAATAATGTAAAGGGTGTTTTTTTTAGAGGTATAGAAATTTAAATTGTAATACAACAACGATGTATTATTCGATTGACATGAATTGTTTTTATTTGAAAGATAATCTTATGGCATTAAATTTTAAATATGATTTCTGGCATATGACTGCCACGGCTGGCTCGTATGTAGTCCAATCTGGACGTCCAATTTTCGATGACATTTTCCAACATTTGTGGCCGTATATCGGCAAAAACACGGCGAATGTTGTCTTCCAAATGGTCAAGCGTTTATGGCGTATCCGCATAGACCAATGACTTTACATAGCCGCACAGAAGATAGTCTAGCGGTGTTAAATCACAAGATCTTAGATGCCAATTCACAGGTCCAAAACGTGAAATTAGGCGGTCATCAAACGTGTTTTTCAATAAATCGATTGTGGCACGAGCTGTGTGACATGTTGCGTCGTCTTGTGGGAACCACAGCTCCTGGACATCATGATTGTTCAATTCAAGAATGAAAAAGTTAGTAACCATGGCTCTATATCGAGATCACCATTGACTGTAACGTTGCGGCCTTCATCGTTTTTTAAGAAGTACGGACCAATGATTCCACCAGCCCATAAAGCGCACCAAACAGTCAGTTTTTCTGGATGTAACGGTGTTTCGACATACACTTGTGGATTAGCTTCACTCCAAATGCGGTAGTTTTGTTTGTTGACGTAGCCATTCAATCAGAAGTGCGCTTCATCGCTAAATAAAATTCGCTTATGAAAATCGGGAACAACGGCAATCTCGTTTTGGGCCCATTCGACGAATCTACGCCTTGCTTGATGATCGTTTTGAAGATGGATAATTGTCCTCAAACTTGGATTAATTTTCAAAAATAAATGTCATGTTAGAGAAAGTTGTATTTTAAACAAGTTTCGAAGCAGGAGCAGTTTAAAATTTTAAATAGTTCTTTTTGTACTTAATTTTTTATCACTTTTAAATTTTTAATAATTTTTTTTTTATTTTCATTTGAACAACAAAACCACTACAATTGCTAGCATTAAATAGTATTATAAAAATATGCCCCGAAAATCAATAAATTAGACTTTTATTAATACTTAACCCGACTGTTACATGATAAAAATCTAAAAATTTAATAAAAACAAGATTTTTCACAAAAAAAACTCATAACACGTACATACCGTGAGTAATGTATGAACGTTCAGAAACATAAATATATTAATGTTCAGTACAGACATTCGAATGGCATTAGTTTCCAAAAATCATCTATGTTGAGCTAAACGTTAATTAAAGTTACAGACTAATGAAGGCATCCATTAATAGTTTATAAAAAGTTAAGAAAAATCAAGCGCATCTGGAAAATAACTTTCTTATTCATTAAGATCTTTATCAAAACAATTCATGAAATACTTAATCCTCTAAGATATAATGTTATAATAAATTACGTATATTTCACTTAATCGTAGCTTTAGTTAAGCCCATTTCAGCTTTGATTTAAATAATCACCACACTAATTTTAAAAATGTAATAAAAACCTTAATGCACACTTCTAGCTTTCTACTGTACTGAAAAAAAATATTTCTCCTTATTTATGTTTACAAATTTATTCTAAGAGCAGAGATAACTACTCTCACGACGGAAATACCATCTAGCACCTCGTAAAAGTATAAGTTTACTGGAACTTCTCCAAAAAGCAATTACGAAGAAAAATGGATGGATATAATATTAAATAGCCGTTTTGCACTCCAATGTTTTATTTCCTTATTTTTTTCGTTACTTTTTATATTTCTTGGGGGGCAGCAAATATCTTTTAACCAAGTGATGTGAGTGATTTTATTTCTTTAAACTGCCGATTTCGATAAAACATTTGGTTTTCTTGATTGTTTGTGAATTTCTAAGCTGATGTTTATGTTGTTATTTTTATCTTGCGAACAACTAGTTATCAAAAAATACTTCTGTAGCTAGCATTATTTCTGCCGAACCATAAGTTCGAGATCTAAGCAATGAAGACTCATTGTGTGAAAGGCTGATAGGTTTCTATCAGCCATCGGTGACAATTTGATCTCGGCAGGGGTGTTCATTGGATCCACCGACCTACCGTTTGCTGTTTTAAAATTACAAGTCGTGATTTATTGAGAATGACTTAGAATGCATCCTCAACCAGTATCATTTGGCTTTACTGTCATCTAGTCTTCAATTCCTGAGTCATCACTTCAGTGACAAGCTTTTGGTGACACAGGAAGACCCGTGGAGACCTTGAGTGCTTCTTGGGTGCAGTGTTGTTTGAATTGTCCACCTTTGGGTCCGAAGTGCAAGGTGCATGCCTTAGACAAATTAGTCGAAAAGAAATCCTTGGGCCAGCCGTTAAGGAGACATGATACGTTTTACACAGCGTTTTTTAATTTAATGAGATTTTCATAATTTTTTGGGTTTCCCCCTATGTGTTTGCATGATGTAAAACATTTTGTGCTCAAAATTTCATAAAAGGCTGAACATTTAATTTTTTAAGGGAAAAACTTGAAACTTATGAAGTGATACTCTACAACTCTCTCTCTCTCTCTTCTCCTACAAAAATTGACGTACATATATGAAATTTGATTTACAAGTACGTTAAAATATGCATAACAAAAGCTGATGTGGGTTTTGTGAAAACATGATTGGTATTTGTAGAGTACCTCTTTTTATATGAATGCTTATTGAAAATTCCTGAAACAATGTAAATTCTAAGCTCAGTTATTTCGAAAAAAAATAAGTATTGCTTTGATTGCAAAAAAACATTCCGACTTTTATTCCATGTACTATTGGCAACAAGTGAAAACAATTTCTAAGTATTAAGCACAATAGAAAAAAAAGCCTTGGCATTTTAAATGCAGACAAACTAGTTATTTTATTCTGAGATAAGTCGGCTTAAAGTTTTGATTTACTATTGTAATGTGAATAAAAACAAACGTAAAAGTAATCATAACTGTGCGATTTTTTTAATTTAAAGCTTTCAAATTTTGTGAGTATATAGAAAAATATATAAAAAATAATTTAGACTAAAAAAAATTAAATTTAATTTTTGATCGTCTATTGTCTATTGAATCGTACTGTGTCCCCTTAAATGGTTTTATTCCTCCCTTTGTGGTTTGCGACTTGTAGAAGGAGGCACCACTGCAAGCTCAAGTTTTTTTATTGGCTTAGTGCAAGAATGGGCTATTGTTTTGGCTCACCACATTGTGGAAGGGAAGGATTCCGCAGGGCCGTACCTTTTTAAAATTATTGCATTCTTTAGTGAATTTTGCATCTCATAAAAAGGTATACATTGAGCTATAGTTATAGTTTTATAAACTGTAGTCTTTTTTTATTCATTTTATTAATTTTGCTGATTTTAGAACTATAGCTGCAAGCGCATTTAATTTTAGAATCGATTTAATGAAACAGACGTTCCCTATCGCATTTTTCCACATTTTGTTTTTAAATCAGGAGGAAGATTGCTTGTTTAAATTCTCATCACAGCCTGCTAGTTTATATCAATCAACTTGAATCTATAAATACTCTTGTCGATCTTGTAAAAAAGGCTTCAAATAGATATATATAGATTAAAACACAGATAACATTTTCTACTTATTAGTTTATCTGACTGTCTTGGCGACCCGCAAAAAAAACCCACTTTGAGAGTCGTATTTGGTCATCAGGCTGCTATTTGATCATCCCTGGCGTACTGTGAAAATTTGGAAATTTTGGCACACGTAAAATTACGAGGTTCTGTCGTCACTAATCGTCATATAGCTTTAAAGAGCGACTTAAGGAGGCAGAGCTTATTTTTATTTATATTACATCTTTGAAAACTCAGTTTGTACAGAAAGAAAACAATAATTTAGAAGCAACTTTTCTTTAAATTTACATCTTAAATTTTACTTATTTTATACACAATGGCTAGAAAATCTTATAACTTGAAGCATATTTATCTGTATACTGCTGAGGTATCCGACTAAGTTCAGAACCATGGTTTTAAATAAGTGAATAAATTAATAATTTTCATATTTAGTATCACTTACATTAGAGTACATGTATAAAATTGTTTCAAGGACATTTTGACAAAAAAAATTATTCCAATACAATATTTCGGCTAAAAATTAACATAGTATAACTTTTTTTCAAAATGTTCTCCTTTTGTGAAAAATGCTTCTATTATAACAATAGTTTGCCTGCATATAGCTCAGACCGCTGTACAGAGGCTCAATTGTGATTTTTGAAAAATTCATATTATTTTCAAAGTTACCGCCAATTGAAAAAATTCTCGGCGTTTTTTTTCTTATAATTTACCCCCCTCTGTTGTATCAAAATATGGATAAATCCTTTTCTAAGTTATACATTTAAAAAATCCTAGTTCAGGCTCTGAAGAGAGGTCTGAGCTATATACAGGCGAACTATTATTATAATAGAAGCATTTTTCATGAAAGAAGAATATTTTGAAAATGGATCATTCTATGTTCATTTTTTGTCAAAATGTATTTAAATAATTTTTTATTGTAATACTATTCTTAAAAAAAATTTTATAAACATTTTCTAATCTAAATGACATTAAATATCATAAATATTATCTATTTATATGTTTTTGCAAAATCACGGTTCCGAACGTAGTCGGATACTTAAAAGTACTTTATGTCTCATATTTGCTTTAATTTAAATTAATTATAGCAGTATTTCTAATATCATTAAAATTAAATCGTTATTTATCATTGAGTTAGTAATAACTAGGGATTGAAATACCGGTATACCGAGATATCGCATACCGGTATTTATAGCCATTTGTATAATTTTGTAAAGAGTGTTTTTTTCCACGTATAGAAGTTTAAGTTGGCATTACTTTCCAAGATGGCGACCGATTTAACAGCTGTCAAATGATTTATTTTCAGTTTGGTTTGGCAATTCATCAAAACGACCATCAAGCAAGGCGTAGATTCGTCGAATGGGCCCAAAACGAGATTGCCGTTGTTCCCGATTTTCATAAGCGAATTTTGTTTAGCGATGAAGCGCACTTCTGGTTGAATGGCTACGTCAACAAACAAAACCTGCCGCATTTGAAGTGAATCTTATCCACAAGTGTATGTCGAAACACCGTTACATCCAGAAAAACTGACTGTTTGGTGCGCTTTATGGGCTGGGGGAATCCTTTTTCAAAAACGATGAAGGCCACAACGTTACAGTCATTGGTGATCGGTATAGAGCCATGATTACTAACTTTTTCATTCCTGAATTGAACAATCATGATGTCCAGGAGGCTGTGGTTCCAACAAGACGGCGCAACATGTCACACAGCTCGTGCCACAATCGATTTATTGAAAGACACGTTTGGTGACCTCCTAATTGCACGTTTTGGACCTGTGAATTGGCCTCCAAGATCTTGTGATTTAACACCGCTAGACCATTTTCTGTGGGGCTATGTAAAGTCATTGGTCTATGCGGATAAGCCACAAACGCTTGACCATTTGAAAGACAACATTCGCCGTGTTATTGCCGATATACGGCCACAAATGTTGGAAAAAATCATCGAAAATTGGACGTCCAAATTGGACTACATCCGAGCCAGCCGTGGCAGTCCTATGCCAGAAATCATATTTAAAATGCAATACCATAAGATTTTCTTTCGAATAAAAACAATTCATGTCAATCGAATAATACATCGTTGTTTTATTGCAATTTAAAGCTCTATACCTCTAAAAAAACACCCTTTAATACCGATATTTACAATTTTAAATACCGGTTTCCAGTATTTACTAGAAATTTTTTTAATTATCTGCACTATATGTTCAGGGATCGCCAATATCGCACAATAGTATACGTTTTTGTGTTTAGGTCTCTCTAACGGGCGAAATTAATTAGACTATAAATATAAAGTTGCATCGTACAATCAATAGAAATGATAAAATATCTGAATCATCCAAGGAGACGTGCGAAAAGATCGATTCTGCACACACGCAGAATTCGTAGTCTGAATTTCGTATATGTAAAAACAAGGTTGTAGTTGTGAAGATGGTACGTAATATTTCGGTATTTTTTAATTGGAGAGTGTGTTATTGATATTGATTTGTATGTCATACTTTAGGGTTGAAAATATTTTTCATATTCATTGTATATAAATTCACAAATAATAACCCATAATAATGAATAAGAATAACTTTAAAGAACTTAAAAATCAATTGATAAAAAATAAAATCCAAAAAGCAATTATCGACTTAAACATGTAAATTAATTTTTTCCATAGTAAATTCGATTAAATATCCAGAACGAATTGTATCAGCCCTACTTCCAATAAAACTGTTTGTTAAGGCATTATATCGGAGATATTCTAATTTATTAACAGCTAATGCAATAAATTTCATAATGAAGTCACTGAAAGAACAGCACACATCACAATCTGAAGAATTATATATTATATTAAAAATTCGCACAGAAGAAAAGCATACCGAAATAGAAAAGATGTCTTACGGTATTTACATAAATATAATGATTTTAAAAATGAAATAGAAGAATATTGACTAACCAATTCAAATTTCTTTAAACTTTTTACCTACACTCAGAAGAATTCAGTACAGTTTTGAAGATAATGATGACACTAATGACGATAGTGAACAAGAATTGTCTCTTGAACAAAAATTAGAATTAGCGATAACTAAAAAAAACTTCAACAAACTAAAATAAAATACAGAAATCAGCTATGTCCAAAACCATCCGACGAGAAATCGATTTATTAGAAGATGAGGGATTTAGAGGTAAATACTCGGAATAAGTACATCGTGCATGGCTAACAGTACCATCAACTAGCGTAGATGGCGAAACAGTGTTTTCGATAGCTGGTAATTTTTGCACAAAATTACGTTCTAGACTCAATGGCAGTACAATTGATGTATTATGTTTTTTAAGATCACATTTCAAAAATGTGTCATAGTACCGCGGACTAAATAGTGATATTTACCCTTTTTTGTAATTCTTCATATATTGTTATAAATTATAAGTTACACATTATTTTTTGCGAGAGGCAAAAAATAATAGAGATAAAACCGGCAAATAAAACAAAGAAACACATGTATGTTCTTTCGCTTTCCAAAATTTCTGCTACCGGTATCCCGGTATTAAGATCTAAAAATACCGAATACCGGTATTGAATTTTTCGTCCGATATTGCTAACCCTAGTGATAACGTCCTACTGTTCAGCAACTTTAAGGCTTTTGGCGACAGACCTTGTTATTTTTATTCATGGCCAAGTGACCTGGACGACGCTGAGTTGGCTCCCCCTCTCCTAACTACCATACCACACCATCAGGAGGACATTTGAGTTTTCGATAGATTTAACGTCGCTCCATTACACGGCGGGTCTTCAGCAGTACTAGGCTGGAACTAGTTTGTCCAAACTACCTGAATTACCTATGATGTTTTCTGCCAACTGCTTACTATATTGTCATTAATATTAATTACTATGGGCTCAAGAATAGAAATAATTGATCTACCAATCAAGAAATGCGCAGGCGTTAATACCTCAAAGTTATCAAAATCATTGGATATTGGGGTAAGGGGCCTGGAATTTAAAATTCCTTCCACCTGGATAATCACTGTTTCAAACTCCTCCTATGTGAGTCGGGATCTGCTCGCTGGAGGTGATATTTCACTGACTTTATGCCCGCCTCCCAAAGACCTCCCTTATGTGGGACCCTTGGTGGAATAAAATTCCATTCAATACCTTCCTCAGTGAAATATGCTGCCAGAGTTTGCTCCGGAAAGTTAAGGGTCTTATAAAATGCCTTTGGTTGGGAATTCGCACCAACAAAATTTGCTGCATTATCCGTAAAAATTTTGGAACATTTTCCGCGCCTAGAAATGAATCTCTTAAGGGTCGCAATTATTGCATCTGCAAGTCAAATAGGAAAGAATTTCTTGGTGGATGGCACGAGTTACAAAGCAAATGCAAAAACAAACATAAATTTTATTCAGAACGCCCATTCTCTGGTTTTTGTAAGTTACAAAATATGGACCTCCCAAATCTAGTCCAATTATACTGAATGGAAGGGCCATATTTGCTTTTTCATATGGGAGATTGCCCATTATTTGAGAAGAGGGAATTGGCTTACACTTGAAACGCACCAAACACAAGTATTAACCGTTTTCCTAGCTGGGTTTCTACCTCCTAAAGCCCAAAATCTCAATCTTACTGCATTCAGTAGTCCTTGTGGACCAACATGAAATTATTTCTTATGCAAAGTTATGAAATATATTTTACTCAATTTAGAATATTTAGCCAGTATACCTGGATGCTTTTAGCTGTAGGGTATGGAAGCTTTTTCCAGCCTTCCACCAACCCTCAGCACTCCTTTATCATCCTGGAATATGTTCAAAGATTTAAGATTACCTGAAGGGTCACTTAAGTTAATGCCACTCTGATCCTGTTTAATAAGCAAGGTTTCTACATCATTTACCTCAGTAGGTAGAAAAAGCCGATTCTGCTGTAAAGGCGGTGCAGGCGGTGCAGGCGGTTGCAGGCGGTTGCAGGCGGTTGCAGGCGGTTGCAGGCGGTTGCAAGCGGTTGCAGGCGGTCGACGGCAGTGCAGAGTTGAGTTGTTTCGTTCCTACTGACAAGTTGAGTTGTTTTCTCCTATTGAGTTGTTTCGTTCCTACTGACGAGTTGAGTTGTTTCGTTCCTGCTGCCGAGTTGAGTTGTTCGTTCCTGCTTCCGAGTTGAGTTGTTCGTTCCTGCTGCTGAGTTGAGTTGTTTTCTCCTGTTGAGTTGAGTTGTTTCGTTCCTACTGACGAGTTGAGTTGTTTTTCTCCTGCATTGGCTTTGATTTTCGAGCTGAGGGGGCGAGTTGAATTGTTTTTTTCTACAGCTAAGTTGAGTTGTTTTTAAAAAATGTGCACAAAAAATGGAAGTATGGGAATGTTAAACGTGCTCATGGCGCCACCTATTGATTAAAATGTACACTAATTATAGATTTTAAAATGATGGAAGTAAATAACGCTCAAATAAAAAAAAAAATCCAGATTCAAACTCACGGCCTCAGATCAAAATGTCTCCACAGGACAATAGTTTTCAGTTACGCTAACCATTATCCTATGAAGGCATACAGACCTGAAGAAAACTTATGTTTATAATCTCATGAATTTAATTTTGCAGGCGAAGCAGACGGCGACATGTTTTAAAATCATTTTCTTGATTAAAATGAAATAAAAAAAAAATATTTAATTTATATTATTTTAATAATGTGTAAATTTTAATTCAGTATAATGATTACATACACACACAGTAAAGATACAAAGTAAATTGATTATTCAGAAAAATGTGCCGTAGTATACTCGTCATCAGCGTGAACCGGTTACGATTTAACTTGTTTTAGCTTGTCTGATCTTGATTCTACAAGACGGCGACTGAATTCTACGTCAGAAATTATCTCAATGCTTAGAGCGGATGAATACATTGCTTTCAACCACTCAGCGAACGCCGCTCAAGTGTAATTCGGTTGATATGCGTTAGACACTTATCACATTTTAGTTCACAATTCATTTCGTTTGTTAGTATTGCGGTGGGCTGTATTCAACAAGAAAAAATATGGTGATGTCTGAAACACATAGTGAAAAACGAAAGTTTGGAAAAGCCGGGGAATCTTCTGTAAATAAGAAAGCCAGAAGATAAGTTTCAAAAGTAAGTAACAACATTAAATAAATTTAATATGTAATTTTTATAATGTTTTTTACACATTTCTGATCTTTATTAATTTTGTTATATTATTTTCAGAAGTATGGAAAATTTACCGAGGATTGCATACCAGATGGAGTATTTCCAATTGGAGATGATGTTTTTGTCTTTGCAAGCACCTATTATGATTCCGCATCAGTACACATAAGACGTTTCAAGAAATATGGCAAAACATACTACCCAACTCCCGAGGGAATAACATTAGACCCACGGTGGATCGAATATATCATGCGTAAAAGAAAGTGCCGGAATCACTGGAGGAATTACCAAGTGGACTTTTCCCTCCTGAACGACACATTCAAATAACTAGTGAGAACTTCATTGATTTTACTTTCAAGCGCATTAAATACAGTCCGGATAAAGAGCCCACTTTTAAAGAAATAACCATATCCCGAGAGCAGTGGGCTGAAATGATTAAAAAATATGGTGCTATTGAAAATGCTGCTATAGACAATATGTTTCAGTGTATGGACTTTTTAACTGCGTATAAAACCTTCTGCGAAGGCCCCATAGAAAATACATTACCTTCTTCTTTGGATGTTAGTCTGGGTCAACAATACTTGACGCAAATTTTGAAAAAATCTATTTGTAGCCTCCTGAACGAAAAAGGATTGAAACAGCCTCAGACTTTCGCTGAGGAGTTATGGGGGAATCGCGAAGAAACATTTAATTCATATGTTTCATCACTTGAAGCTAATGAGATAGCTGATTGTTTTTATCATAATCTTTTTAAAAATGAACACTTTTTATTGTTAAAACCTGTACATTATTGTAACTCAAGAATTTTAAAAAAATCTTCGCTTGGATATTATTTTAAGAGAAGTAAGAGACATGTTATGTCCACCTGATTGTTTTGAATACTATGAGGATTTTGTTTAAAGATTTTTATAAGATTCACACAATATTTTGTTTTTATAAATTTGAATAAAATTCTTTTTTTTTATATGCTGAATTTGAGTTCTTATTATTTTTATTGTTTGTTAGTTTAATTTATGTTGAAATCGTTTCACATCTTAAAAATAAATAAGAGTATTTTTAAAAGAAATTATCAAAGTATGTACAACTGATATTTTAAATGTATTACATATGAAAGTGAGAAAATTTATGCTCATGTTTTTATACATAAACTTTTTGCCTTTCCCAAAAAGTATATAATAATATAACTATTCATTGTAATAGTCATTCAATCAAGTTCTTTTCATCGGTAACAATGCATCAAGATTTAGCAGCGTTTTAAGAAAATCCTGAAGTTCCAAATAGCTTCGGGGGTGTGGAAGCATTACATCGCTCTGTAAAAGGGAAATATAGTAAAAAAGATGTGAAACATTGGTTATCGCAGAAGGATGCTTACACTCTTCATAAACCTGTTCGACATAAGTTTCAGCGGAATCGAGTGTTTGTAAGTGATATTGATCGTCAGTTTCAAGCGGATTTAGTCGATATGCAATCTTTAGCAGAATTTAATAAAGGGTATAAGTATTTGTTAACTTGCATTGATTTATTTTCAAAATTTGCTTGGGCAGTTCCTCTGAAAGATAAATTTGGAAAAAGTGTAAAGTCTGGGCTAGAAATTATTTTTAAAGAAAGGAAGCCTAAAGTGTTGCAAACAGATGCCGGTAAGGAGTTTTTAAATAAAATAGTTCAAAATTATTTAAAAAATCTGAATGTAATTTTTTTTTTACAAATAACGAAACAAAAGCTAGCATTGTTGAAAGGTTTAATCGGACATTAAAAACAAAAATGTGGAAATATTTCACTGAATTTAACACTAAAAATTACATCGACGTCATTGATAAATTAATACACAGTTATAATCACTCGTATCACCGTTCAATTAAAATGGAACCTGTTTCTGTAAGTAGACATAACCGGAAGCAGGTATTAAAAAATTTATACGGTGGTCTAAGAAATGAGAAACCTAAAGCCCCTAGATTTAAAATTGGTGATATTGTACGCATTAATAAACAAAAACTTCACTTTGAAAAAGGATACGAACAAAACTGGAGAAGAGAACTTTTCATAGTTTTTGAAATCGTGCAAAGAATTCCGATTGTTTATAGATTAAAAAAGATTTACAAGGTGAAGAGATTAAAGGTACTTATTACGAAGCAGAATTACAAAAAGTTGTCGACTCTGGTTTCTACCCTGTAGAGAATGTTATCAAACAAAGAAAAAGAGGAGGAATCACTGAATATTTTGTTAAATTTTTAGGCTATCCTGAAAAATTTAATGATTGGGTGACTGATATTCAAAAAGTATAAATAGTTAAACTTTTTTTATTGCCGACTCATATTTTCAAAATGTCTTTCTACGTAACATTACCTTCTGATAGTTCTATGCATTTCTTTCCAGAAAACAAAATATCTCATTTCAAAACTCAATTACCCTCTCATGTTTGTTTAAATGGTGAATGGGAAGTGGGATTGTCTGAAATAATCTACCCTCATTCTTGGCTTAACGTAAATGAAACTAAGAATTATTTTCTATACAAAGCTGGTGACGGCAATATCTCTTCAACTGTTAAGCGAACAATTGATGTGGGTTGTTATGAAACAATGTTAGATATTATATCAGCCGTACAACTTGCTTTACCCAAAAATCCTAATAGGTTCACAATAATTTACAATAAAGCAACAAAGCGGGTGAAAATTAATGCAGTTCAAGGTAGCAGCCTTCACTTAGAGAATTTAGGCGAGTTGTTAGGATTCAAACGCAATGCAATTATAATAGGTAACATGAAAAGCGAATTCGTTGCTGATGCATGGTCTAATTTTTCAGTTTTTTACGTTTACTCCGATCTAATTTCACCCCAAATTGTGGGGGATACACAGGCTCCTTTATTGCGAATCGTTCGCACTAAAGGTAAAGACGGGGAAACGATTAGTCAATACTATGATAGACCTCAATACTTACCTTTGGTGAGACACTCGTTTCAAACTATTCAATCTGAACTGAGACTCAATTCTGGTGATTTTGTTCCCTTTGAAAGAGGTAAAGTGATCATAGTGCTTCATTTTCGAATGAGGCAAATACTATAAATAAAGCAATGCATTTCTCATACCCTCATTTGGAGATAAAAGACCAAGATGAGTGTACCATACGTTTGCTGTACTAAAAGATTTGAAGATCATTATGCAGGTCAAATAGGTTCGGGTCTGACTCATTACAAGGGCATTAATTTTCAAAAGGGTTATGGAATCGGAGGAATATTTCGTCGATTGTTTAGAGCAGCTTTACCTTTTTAGTAAAAGGAGGTAAAACTATTGGAAAAGAAGTATTAATGACAGGGAGTCGTGTTGCCTCTGATGTATTGTCAGGAGAAAATTTTAAAGAAGCTGTAAAAACAAGAAGCAAAGAAAGTGGAAAAAAATTAGCTCAGAAAGCTATTGATAGAGTTCAGTCTATGGTAGGAAAAGGACAGTATAAAAGAAAGCGTAAGAAACAGAAAAATTCATTTCATCCAAAGCACGTAAAGTGAGTGTACGTGACATTTTCGACTCGTAAAAATGGCATTTATTCTTAAAGATTCTCCTGAATGTGTTAAATCTGAATTGGAACTTTTCAACTTACCAGGAACTCAAACAGTTATTCAAGATGGGCAGTGGAAACAATTTCATCCTCTTTCTAACGTTTTCGATAATGCACCTGTAGAATTTCACATTTCCGGAAGTGCAGAATATTACATAGATCTCAGTCAAACAAAATTATACGTAAAAGCGAAAATAGTAAAAGTGGACAATACGCCTATTACTAAAGATGATACTATAGGACCTGTGAATTTATTTCTACATTCACTATTTTCTCAAGTAGATGTATCCTTAAATGATCGCGTGGTTTCCAATTCCAGTAATACATATCCCTATCGATCTTATATTGAAACTCTCTTAAACCATGGATATGACAGCAAAACTTCCCAATTAACGGCTGAACTATTTTACAAGGATTCTGATGATGGTCTCAAGAAAAGAACCGAATTTTTTAAAGAAAGTGCAACTGTAGACATGATTGGTTGTATACATTCGGATTTATTTCATCAAGATCGTCTTTTACTCAATTTAGTGGATTTGAAAATAAAATTAATACGAAGCAAGCCCGAATTTTGTTTACAAGGATCTGAGGGATTTAAAGTTGTTTTGGATCATGTTTCTTTATTCATACGAAAAGTTCGTGTGAATCCTGGAGTTATTCTTGGTCATGCGAAAGCACTGGAAAAAACAAGCGCAAAATATCCCATTAACCGAGTTCTGTGCAAAGTGTATTCGATTCCTAAAGGAAGCATGTCTTTTATTCAAGATAACATATTTTCAGGCCAAATGCCAAAAAAACTTTTTGTAGGATGTGTAGATAATGAAGCTTTTCACGGAGCATTTTCAAAATCTCCTTATGAGTTTAAACATTTTAATTTAAATTTTATTGGAGTGTATGTGGATGGACAACCAGTGCCTCACAATCCATTAGAACTCGATTTTTCTAAAGATCAATACATACGGGCCTATCAAACTCTATTTGTTGGGACAGATCGAATGGGTCAAGACAGAGGTATATTTATTTCTAGAAAAGAATATAAAGATTCAAATACATTGTCTGGATTTAACCTCTCACCGGATTTATGTTCTTCAGGAGAACATTTAAGTCTGATAAAACATAGCAATTTGCGATTAGAATTAAAATTCAGCAAATCTTTAGAACAAACCGTATGTGTTATCGTTTTTGCCGAGTTTGAAAATTTAATCGAAATAAACAAATCGAGAAATATCTTGTATGATTTCGGAAATTAAAGAATGGATGGAATGCAAATATATACAGTTTTATCTCAAGAGAAGACAACGTCCCCCTATTTTCAAGGTGTTTATTCTAGAGATACGCTCCCTCCTCTGCAAGAAAACATGTGTGCTATTGTGAATTCTGATGACTCATCACAACCTGGAACACACTGGTTAGCATTATTTGTAAATGATAAAAGAGAATTAGAATTTTATGACTCGTTTGGACAACCTCCTGTATTCTATAACATTAGTACTACTACCTATTTAGATGTATTATGGAATTCTAAAGTGTTTCAATCACCAACATCTAATGTTTGTGGGCAATACTGTATTTACTTTTTATTCAAACGCAGCCAAGGCTATTCTATGCATTATATTTTGAATCAATTGTATATAAATGATTTTCAAATGTATCAATTTGTAAAGAAACGATATGGTGTAAGATTTGTATTTAGAAAATAAAAAATGGAATGAAACTAAATATGTGTGTGTCTTTTATTTTCTTTAATTTTTTTTTCTATTTTCTATTTACATTTTCTTATGATAATTTTTTCTTCTAAAAAATAATATTTTTCTATGTTAAATTTCTTTTTCTCTCAAAAAAAAAATTTTTTTTCTATGATAAATTTTTTACCCAAAAAGATTAATATAATTTTATTTAATTATATATTTGAAACTTTTAAATTTTATCAAATAAGTATATTTTCTTCAGCAAAAGAAAACTGTTCAAATCATAAAGAGACAACTGAGACAATTTTTTTTTAATCAAATGAGTATCATTTATTTCAAAGTTTCAACCATGCATTTCTGCGAGCATACATTATTGGTTTCTTAATAATTTTGTTATTCTGATACAATTTTTTATTTACATCTAGATTTTTCGGTAAATTTACATCATTCAAAGCTCTTAAAAATACATATCTTCCTTCAGGTGCTGATTTTCGATTCCGTAGAAAATCATTCACGAGGAATGCAATATTGCTTCCTGGAATAACAGTGTTTTTGTAAATAATTTCACCATCAGAATTCCAACTGAAAGATTCTTGAAGCTTTAAAAACTGGAAAATATTTTTTGCTTTTTCTTTATACCTAGCTGGAACAATTCTAAAAATTTCATCCTCAAACACTTCTTTTTCCGTCTTTACTACTGATTCTTTTAGATTTTCTTTTAATGATTCCGTTTCTTGATTTTCTGATAGAGATGCTTCATTTGGAACTGGTTCAGACTCTCTTCGATTTTCGTTAGAAAAGTGCGTATATTTTTGTAAAACTTGTAAATAGAGAATTGTTTTTTCTTCTTCCGTTAAATCCTTATTATGGAGAATGTTTTTCATGCGTTGATCAAGTTCCGATAAGTGTTCCGTTACTTGAACTCTTTCTTCGGGTACCAGTACAAATTTTTTGCTAAATTCCATTTTGAATTAAAGAACTGATGACTGAAATAGTCGCAGGCAATAAAATATTTAAGAATCCTTCTCCTTTTGAATTAAAATTTTCTTTTTCTCGTAAAGAGGTGTTTTTTTGTTAGAAAGTTTTCTTAAGCTTTCTTTATAGGGAGATAAGCGATTTTTTTTTAATTTTAGTCAATGATATGTTACCACATAAAACATTCAGCACACACTCGCACAAAGTTTTTATTTCTTTCTTTGAACACTTTTTCAAAATAGATTTTGGGTGTTTTGTTTTAGAAATTAGTTTTAAGAGCTCTAAAGTTTGTTCAGAACACACCGGCATCTTGTGAACTATTGAATATTCATTGAACAATTTGAATCTATTTATATGCTTCAAAGTAATGGGTCATCGAGGTTGATATACATAAAAAACATCTCCAGGAGACATACCTGTGCGCACACGCAAGGATTCATCAGTTTCAGGTTTTAAATCAATAAGTAAGTATCCGTACGGTTTTGATGTGGCATCTGCGTAACATTCTTGAAAAATTTCACTTTACGAGGATACAATTGGCGACCTAAATGTGTAATTTGGGATTGATCTCTTCGATTCTTAAATAATACAAGATAATGAGCGTTTAAGGAAATTTCTCTAATTTCTTTCCCTTTATGAAAAATATTCTGTACCACAAAAATTATACTTAAATTTCTGTGATGCGAAAATTTTACAAATAATTTTGTTAATTGGGGATCATTTCCTAACTCTCCCATAAGATCGTCTATAACAATTAACGCATCCAAATACTGGTGCAAATTAGAGGGGATACCTTCATGAAAGGAAATATTCGGCATTTCTTCATACAACGCTTGGTAAACTCCATAACACCAAATTATATTTTTAGGAAAGGGTTTAATCATTTTATTTTCGATTAATTTTTTAACGAACTGACTTTTACCGCTACCAGATGGCCCAGCCAAGATTAAAGTAAATGGATGAACTAATTTGAGAGAATCCATAATTAAACTAAATAATTTTATGAATGATGTTGCTATTTATACTACTAGTCACTTAATTCTATAAATTTCATTTTGTGTGATACCGAAAGGAAAATTCTTTCCCTGTCCGTAATTATATCTATTGTATCCTGTATTTTCCTGTCTTGATTCGTTACCAGATAAAAGTGAGATCGTGATATACATTCAGTAGAATATTTTCTCATGGTGTTTGATGGATTAGAGCAGATAGGGTTGGGGACAGAGCACATGGCCTTGGGCGTCATTGTTCATTGTTGGGATTTTGGTCTGCGACGTCAGTGGGTCTGTAGTCTTAATGGGCTGGACGAAACCCCGCTGTTCATCTTTTGACTGAGTTCGTCTGACTCGATACATCGGCGCCTCAAAAACGGCGGGTGGTAAGGGGGTCAGGTGTTCGGGCGGACCTTGTGTCGCCAGTGAGTGTGAGAGGGTCAGAGATAGAGCTATTGTCAGATTCGAACCAATAAGGACGCTTATGAGTCTGCGGGCCGACCAATGAGAAATGACGAGGGGGGTGTAGTGGACCCACCTCTGGAGTTTAAAAGGGGTTGGTGGGAGATATCCATTCCAATTTGCTCTATCGATTCTATGTATTGCGCCTGATTGTCACAGAGTAGCAGAACACAAAATTTGATTGCTGATTTAGTAGTATGTGTGTGTGTGTTTAGCAACGTTCTATAAGTTCTACGTCTTCATTATGTATACTTGTAATATTTGTGGAAAAAACTTCGCTACAAACTATGTTTTAAAACGCCATACATTACAAGTTCATGAAAAAAATGCTGTCCTTCAGTGTGCGGATTGTAGTACAAAATTCGTCCGAGAAAGTGACTTAAAAAGGCACAGAGACTCTGTGCATTCAACCGAGAAAATTACTTGTAAATTTTGCTATACGTCCTTTACCCGTAAAGACAACTTATTGAAACATTTGAACAATAAAAGATGCTAAAGAAAGTTGGAGAAAGAAGCGGGGAAAAGAAAGAGAGTGGATTTGTCTGTATCAAGTAGGAAAAAGAAAACACAGTTGTCCACATCTGCTGAAAACTCTACGGCTGATCCTGAAAATATCTTCTTGCCACCAAAAGAGAACGAGAGTGCTTTTCAAAAAGCATATAAAACTTTTAATCTTCCCAATAACGATAGTTCACTGGGGATAAAAGAGTTTCTACTCTTAAGAAAAGAAGAGACAATCTTTATTTTTGCAATGAACTGGAAACTTACAAAGCTTTGAAAGTGAGTAAATGGGTTCATTGCATTTACTCGAAAGCGACAGATGCTGGAAAAATGATAAAGAACGTAGAATTCAAAACGCCGAATAATGATGTATTACAAGGAACTAATCTCGCCAGACTTTATGACGACATGTCTGAGAAAATAGTGAAAGAAAGCGAGGATTTTGAAGGTAGAGACTCGGGCTGGACACTGGACGAAATTTTAAGACTCGAAGTCCGCACGAACCGTTATTCTCCTTTCAGAGGTTCATCATCCTTCATCGAGGTGCCGAAGCAGATCGCTGAAACAAAGGCAATCATCAATGTCATCAATAAAAGGACTCTCAGTGTTTCATGTGGTCTATTCTCGCAGCTCTTTACCCCAACACCAGCAACCCCAACAAAACGTCAAGTTATGTCCCCCACCTAAATAAGCTGAACTTTGATGGAATATTCTTTCCAACACCGCTTAACGAGGTGAAAAATTTTTCAAAAATGAACGATATAGGAATAAACATTTATTCTTTTGAAGAAGATTTAAAAATATTTCTTCTCCTCATTAGTGATATAGTGTGTGAGAAACATATAGATTTGCTTTACGTAAAAAATGGTGAGTTTGGACATTATTGTTTCATTAAAAGCTTATCTCGACTTGTTTCGAAACAACTAACAAAACATCAACATAAAACATTTATATGTAAAAGATGTTTAAGTGCTTTCCAAACAGAATACAAACTTCTTCAGCATAATGAGATGTGTATACATAAAAATCCTGCAAGGGTAGTAATGCCGTCAGAAACAAGTAAGTTTTTAAAATTTAAAAATTTTCAACATTGTTTAAAAATACCTTTTGTTGTATATGCGGATTTCGAGTGTGTAACTAGGAAAACTGATACTTGCTGTCCTAATCCAAACTTTTCGTTTACAAATATTTATGAAAACATGTCCCAATAGGTTTTTGTTATTTTATCAGTTATCAAGGGGGACATTATAAAGATCCAGTAGTATATAGAGGTATTGATGCCCCCAAAATTTTTATTGAAAAGTTAGAAAAAGATGCAATAGAAATTGATAATATTTATAAAAAATCAAAACCGTTATTACCTCTTACTGAATCAGAAAAGCAATTGTATGATAATGCTAATAATTGTTATGTTTGTGGTCAAACCTTTCACGAAAACAATATCAAGGTTAGGGATCATAATCATGTTACTCAAAAATTTAATGGCCCTTGTTGCAATAGTTGTAATTTAGCAATGAAAACCCCAAAATTTTTGCCTGTTTTCTTCCATAATCTTTCAGGATATGACGCCCATATTTTTATTAATGAGTTAGGATATGATGAAAAACAAATTAATTTAATTCCGAACACCGAAGAAAAATATATTTCCTTCAGTAAAAATATTCCAAATGATTTTCAGTTAAGGTTTTAGATTCTTTCAAATTCATGTCTTCTAGTTTGGAAAATTTGATAAAAACACTAAAAAAAAGATGAATTTAAATATATGAAACATTATTTTGACTCAGAAAAAATAGATTTACTTTTAAGAAAGGGAGTTTTTCCGTATGATTATTTTGATAGTTTTGAAAAGTGTAAAGATTCTTGTTTACCACCTATTAGCAAATTTTACAATAAACTAAATGAGGAGGCTATAAGTGTAGAGGATTATAATCATGCATCTAAAGTATTTAATGAATTTCATTTAAATAATCTTGGTGAATACTGCGATCTATATGTAAAAACAGATGTTCTATTGTTAACAGATCTCTTTGAAAACTTTCGAAAAATATGCATGCAAACTTATAAACTTGACCCCTGTTGGTATTTTACCACCCCAGCTTTATCATGGGATGCTATTTTATTACATACTAAAGTAGCTATCGAACTGTTCACAGATTACGACATGCTTCTTTTTATAGAAAAGGGTGTAAGAGGAGGTATAAGTCAGTGTTGCAATCGTTATGCTATAGCTAACAACAGATATATGTCTAATTTTAACCCAGATGATGAGATAAAATATTTAATGTATCTTGACGCAAATAATTTGTACGGTTATGCAATGAGTAAATATCTACCCTTAAAAGATTTTGTTTGGAGTGATAACGATTTAACTGAACAGGATATTTTAAATTTATCAGATGAATCCGATGTAGGTTACATCTTGGAAGTAGATCTTGAATATCCTTCCGATTTGCATGACAAACATTCAGACTTTCCCCTTGCCCCTGAAAATAAGCCCCCACCTAATTGTAAAGAGCCTAGACTTTTAACTACTTTGGAACCAAAAACAAAATATATTCTCCATTATTCTAATTTAAAGCTATATTTAAAATTAGGGTTAGTTTTGAAAAAATTCATCGCGTTTTAAAATTTTTTCAATCTCCTTGGCTTAAAAATTACATAGATTATAATACTAAATTAAGAACTAAATCTGTAAATGACTTTCAAAAGGATTATTACAAACTAATGAATAATAGCATTTTCGGGAAAACGATGGAAAATGTAAGAAGAAGAGTAGATATACGTTTATGTTCAACAGAAGAGCAGGCTCGAAAGTTAATAGCGAAATCAAATTTTAATCGACGCACAATATTTTCTGAAAACTTAATGGCCGTCCATCTAAAAAAAAAAAACCCAAATCAAATTTTTCAAACCAATACAGGTAGGAATGGTAATTTTAGATATATCAAAAGTTCTAATGTATTCTTTTCACTATGAGTACATGAAGCACCGTTATGACTCAAAAGTACGGCTCATGTATACAGACACCGATTCTTTTATATATGAAATAAAAACTGATGATTTTTATAGTGACATGAAAGATGATATTAACTTATATGATACTTCAGACTATGATGAAAACAATATTTATAATTTACCTCTTGTTAACAAAAAAGTCATCGGGAAAATGAAGGATGAAAATAAAGGAAATATTATGACAGAATATGTAGGATTAAAATCGAAAATGTATGCCTACAAAACAAACAATAAGATTGAAAAGCGGTTAAAAGGAATTAAAAAACAAACTATAGAAAATAAAATAACATTTGAGGACTACAAAGCTTGTCTTTTTAATGAAAAAAATAAAATATGTTGACATGAACTTAATTAGATCCAAATTTCATTCATTACATTCAATAAAGCAAAACAAACTTGCTCTGTCATATAAAGATGACAAAAGGTTTATTAATGGTGATGGCATTACTACTCTTGCACATGGTCATTGGTCGTTGATGAATTTAGAACTATTTAATGAGCTGTAGGACATAAAATCCAATAATGGGATTTTTTTTTTTTTTTGTGTGTATGTGTATAAATAATTGATTGTAATGTAAAACGGAATGCTGTTTTTGTAAATAAACAACTCACTTTGTATCTTTACTGTACATGTATGATCATTACACTGAAATAAATTTTACAAATTGTTGTTCTCCTGTAATGTAAATATACGATTGTAATGTAAAACGCAATACAAGATGTTGATTTCTGAATAAACAATTTACTTTGTATCTTTATTGTGTGTGTGTAATCATTATATTGAATAAAAATTTACACATTATTAAAATAATATAAATTAAATATTTTTTTTATTTCATTTTAATTAAGAAAATGATTTTAAAACACGTCGCCGTCTGCTTCGCCTGGAAAAGCCGTCTTGTAGAATCAAGATCAGACAAGCTAAAACAAGTTAAATCGTAACAGGTTCACGCTGATGACGAGTATACTACGGCACATTTTTCTGAATAATCAATTTACTTTGTATCTTTACTGTGTGTGTATGTAATCATTATACTGAATTAAAATTTACACATTATTAAAATAATATAAATTAAATATTTTTTTATTTCATTTTAATCAAGAAAATGATTTTAAAACATGTCGCCGTCTGCTTCGCCTGTAAAATTAAATTCATGAGATTATAAACATAAGTTTTCTTCAGGTCTGTATGCCTTCATAGGATAATGGTTAGCGTAACTGAAAACTATTGTCCTGTGGAGACATTTTGATCTGAGGCCGTGAGTTTGAATCTGGATTTTTTTTTTATTTGAGCGTTATTTACTTCCATCATTTTAAAATCTATAATTAGTGTACATTTTAATCAATAGGTGGCGCCATGAGCACGTTTAACATTCCCATACTTCCATTTTTTGTGCACATTTTTTAAAAACAACTCAACTTAGCTGTAGAAAAAAACAATTCAACTCGCCCCCTCAGCTCGAAAATCAAAGCCAATGCAGGAGAAAAACAACTCAACTCGTCAGTAGGAACGAAACAACTCAACTCAACAGGAGGAGAAAACAACTCAACAGGAGAAAACAACTCAACTCAGCAGCAGGAACGAACAACTCAACTCGGAAGCAGGAACGAAACAACTCAACTTGTCAGTAGGAACGAAACAACTCAACTCACCAGGAGAAAACAACTCAACTTGTCAGTAGGAACGAAACAACTCAACTCTGCACTGCCGTCGACCGCCTGCAACCGCCTGCACCGCCTTTACAGCAGAATCGGCTTTTTCTACCTACTTATCTCACTCGTAGTTAAAGGCCCCCTCTTTTTCACCTTGGATCTGCAATTGCCAATAAATCTATAAATATAAGAACAATATGTATTATTTTAAAATAATTATTAGAAAGGTCCATAAGATGGTTGAAAAAGTCACAGTTCTTGGAATTCAGTGATGAAGTCTCCAGAGTTCTCTCGGACACCCTTAGTTAGCAGTCAAAGTCCTCTCTCTGGGTTAGTTCTGCAATGACAGTGGTTGAATAAGCACTCTGTAGAAGAAGTTCAGGACCATGCCACCATAAAGAGTCGTCACGAAGCTCCTCAGGAAGTAGTCCTCTAGATAACACATCTGCAGGATTCTTTTCTGATGCAATGTGATGCCACTGGTCACGGAAACTTAGTTGATGAATCTTAGACACTCGATTAGTCATGAACGTCTTCAATTCTCTTGATTCTCGATGTATCCATGGAATCACACAATAGTCGAATCCTACTAAAATTGCACCGCTGTAATATGAAGATTCAATGCCTCCATCACTTTTTCATCAATTTAGCGGCATGAACTTCCCAACACAGTTCAAGTCTTGGATTGGAAATCTGCTTCAGAGGCTACACTCGGCTTTTACTCGTTATGAGACACACTTTAACTTCTCCAAGGGCAGATATAGACTTGAGATAAATGGGGATGAACCATACACCTTTTCTGATGCGTCGCTAAATGCATGCAACTCAATGCTCTCCGCTCTGTGAATCACAATACATCTGTCAATAGAGATGTTATGCACGGCTTCCAAAGAGTCCATAAATCGACGCCACTCCTTTTAGACTTTAAAAGGAAGTTCATCACTCCATCCTAATTCCAACAACCACAATCTTTGCATAAATATCTTTGTCCAAGTTGTGATTGGTATGAGGAGACCCAAAGGGTCAAAGATTCTTGCAATAGTAGACAAAACCATTCTTTTGGTGAATGAAGTTGGCCTTTGTTGCTCTATTCTGAAAAGGAAACAGTCTATAACTTAGGATTCCACATTAATCTTAGCGCTTTAGTTTCATCAGACCCCAAGAAATCATACTCCTGTAGATTGGAAGTTATCTCGGGTAAATTTCCACACCACTTATGAAGATGCATCCCTGCGGTCTTGAACATTTCTATTATTTTATGCTGCAATTCAATTACCTCTTCTATACTATCGGATCCCGAAAGTATATCATCCATGTAGCAGTCACTCATCACCACAGGAGCTGCTAAAGGAAAATTATTAGCTTCATCCATCGCTAGCTGCTTCCAAGTTCTCGAGGCTAGATAAAGTGCGCTAGCTGTGCCATAGGTGACTATAGTTAACTCGTACGTTTTTATTGGTTCTCCTATGCCCTTCTTCCACAGAATTCTTTGCAAACACATTTGCTCTGGGTGTATGTTTATCATGCGAAGCATTTTCTCTATATCCGTAGTAAAGGCATACTTGTGCTTTCGGAAGAGAGCCATAATGGAAAGGAAGTCTTCTTGGACCAGTCCGCCATTAAATTGAATTGAATTTAGAGATTTCCCACTCGTTGAAGGACTTGATGCATTAAAAACAGTTCTCAGTTTAGTTGGAGACTTTTCGGGGCGACAAACACCATGGTGTGGCATGTAAAATGCAACTCCAGACCCATTCGCCTCGATTTCCTTCATGTGGCCCAAATCCTCATATTCCTGTAAAAATTTCTCATACAGGGACAAATATTCTATATCCCTACTTAGTCGTTTCCACAAAGAGTTTAATCTCTGAATCGTGGTTTGTTTGGATTCACCAAGACATGAAGGATCTTCTTTTAATGGCATCTCCACCGTATATCTTTCCTGGTTTTCTCTCGAATGAGTGTTTTTAAAATGGTCTCCACAAATATCTAATTCACTGGTTTTAACAGAATCAATTTCTACATTTTCGATTACACAAAACTTCTTAATTGAAAGCTATAGATTATCCGCAGCCTGAATAAACCCACAATGTTCCTTTCTCTTCGCACCTGAAGAAGTAATCCCGGAAGCGACAAATCCGAAAACAGTGTTTTGAAAAATAACATTTTAACCCTCCATCTTGAACTGTCCGGGTAACATTAATTCATAAAATACTTCTGCACTTAATAGCATTTGCACGCGCTCTGGAATATTGAAATTTTTATCAGCTGATTTAAGATTGGGAATATTATTCAGATTAAATTCGATGTTCGTTGTTAGAACAAGATCTTCCGTTATTGTTGGTACCAAAAAAAAGTCTAATGTTTTAATATAACTCCATTCTTTATTGCTAATAGATACTGAAACTCGTGAGTCTATTGGAATTACTCTTTTGTTTAGTCCCGAAACCGAAACATTAGTTTTGTATTTTTTCAATCCAATTAAATCGCATAAGCCAGTGTTTCTCAAACTGTGGGGCGCGAACCCCTGGGGAGGCACGATAACCTTACGAGGGGAGCGCGAGCATATCGAAAATAAAAGAATTAAAAATAATTTATTTACTGGAATGAATTAAAACAAAATACTTTCAGACATAATAAAAAATGCACTTTTACTTTGATATAATTTATAGGCACGCGATATATTAAATCATCAAAAATAAAAACTTCTTCAATACCTAATTAGCTATCTTTGATCCTATAACCAAATAAAAAAACTTTTATTTGATTTGCTGTAATCCCATGATGGGAGATTTTCTTACTACGCTTTCTTTTTAAGAGTTTAACATACAACTCTTTCAGAGAAAAAACAGATCCCAGACCCAGAATCGAAGAAATTTAAGAACATAAAAGTTCACTGTCATTATTTTTGAAATACTGCACATTATAGCTGTATGTCCTTCTAAGTTATTGGTACAGTTAGTTATGGCCCTTCTCCTAAGTGTTTGTTTCTCATTTAGGGAAGTTGTAAGTAATGTATTTCTCTGTTGCGCCTTTTTCCATGCAAAACAACGTTTTAAACAATTTTTTTAGCAGTAACATACATATTATCATAATGAATACAATTTTTACCCAGAAGTGGTCGCGCGAGACACACAGATTACGAAATCATTAATTCTGGCAAAACTGTTTATTTGTTACCAAAGAAAAATTGAAAAGTTCTTGAAAGTAGGTAATTAAACTTTCTCTTAGTTAACTTATTCACTGGAATCACGATTTGTATCGTGTACAACAAAAAAAATTATAAGAAAAAGGATTGGGGGACTCAATAACCCCACTCTGCCGCATCGAGTGCACGCTTGCTCCCAGGTTAAAACCTGAAGTCTTTTCGCTTTAAATATTAAAAATAATACAATTATTCTTCATCGGAAATTTATATTATTGTTCATTACTTAATATCAATTAAAAATGCTAATTCTGTGAGGCTTAGAATTACAATTCGCTTAAAACTAATTATAATTTCAGCAGCCATTTTAAAAAGATCATTTTACATTTTTGTAAGCATTGTCGAGAACTTGGTTTTGCTCTTCTTACAATTCAGCTATTATATCAATAATGTTTTATTTTCTTATAAATGAACTCGGGCAAAGAGCGGCCACTTCAGCCGGTATACTTTTAATGTATCAGTGCTGCACAGAGTATTTTATAACTAATTAATTAATACTAAATTAAGAACAAGTTTAATAAGTATTAACGACTTCCATAGGCTTGTCTTGCAAAAGCAAAGTTTTTATAAGGAATGCTTATGATTAGAAATTGACCCTCTGAGCTTTTTTTTCTATATTTAGCAGATATCTATATTTTATGTTCTAAGCAGCCACCGGATTTTGTAATATGTTCAATTTAAAAATTTGAGAAAGGAAAATTAACATTATAATTGTCCTATTATTTTATTTATTTATTTTTTTTGCGTAAAAGTAGTATACAAAATTTAATACTTATGTTACTAATTTGTATGGTTTATAATTAAGATCGCCTATTGTAGCTTTAGCGTCAAAGTGCATTATTATTGCATTCAGTACATTATTAATGTATATGGGGGGCACGATAAAAATTGTGATTGAAAAGGGGGGCGCCAGTATTGAAAGTTAGAGAAGCACTGGCATAGTTAAAAAGTTCAAGGTACTTCCGCTGTCTAGAATTGCTTTGACTGAGAATACACCATTTCCGCTTTCAATGTAACAAATTGCTGAGCTTAGCAAAACAGATTTTTTTCTGTTTATATTGGTTACAGTTAGTCAGTTATGAATTTTTACACTCGGCACGAAGTCTGGCGCTGATGTGTTTTGTGGTTCAAAAGTGTAATTTCTTACACACTCACACTTCCTGGTTTTCTGCTCGCTCTGTATAATGAATTGTTTTATGATGTCTCTTTTGACACTCAGAGCAAACAAATCTCGATTTACAGTCTTTCGTTCTATGAAATGTAGAAAGGAAATTAAAGCAAAGGTTATTAGTTTTAATCAAATCAATTCTCTTATTTATGGGAAGTTTTAAATACACTGCACACTTATATAATGGATGCGATTCAGCACAACAAACACATTTAAAATCTTTAATCTCACTCAAAAATACCTTTGACGCGTTTTTCACTGGAGTATTTCTAGTAAGGAGATTCGGCAAAGGTTTTAAGCTCTTTCCTTGAGAAGTGCTATACAAATCTATCTCTTTGGCAGCTCCAATGGGCTAAACCAATAATTTCCTGCTCGAACAGAAATATGTGACGCTACCTCTTTTTCAAGCAAACTGAAAATTTTGTCGGACACAAAAAGATCGTTTAAGTTGACAAAATCAGAGACCTTCCTTAATTTTAAGTAATGCTGCCAATTTGTAATTAAGCGAGAAGTATATTGAATATATGTTTCATTTGGATGACGCGTACCTTTTTAAACTGTTCAAGGATTTTTGATTTGCACTTTTTTTTACTCGTATTCTCTTAGTATTATTGATTTTAGTTGTCCATAATTGCTAAGCTAGTCATCTTTAACATATGTTAACACATTTGAAGCTTTTTCTCCCAACAAATTTAATAAAATCTCCGACTTGAATTTCTCGGGCACATTTTTTTGATACAAAGGCTCTTTCTAACGAAGCGAAAAAGAATACTCAACCTTCAGGTCTATTAGGCACCTTCACCGTTAGGATTCGAACACTTTTCACCAACGCATCCTGCGAGTTACAACACTCACCTGTTCTTTCGTTATCTGAATGAACTCTAACATTTAAACGTGCAAGATCAAGCTCAAGCTCCTTTTCTCGTAACCTATTTTCCGCTTCTTTTTTACGGTCTTCCTCTACTCGCTTACGGTCTTCCTCCGCTTTCTTACGGTCCTCGATCGTATATTGAATTAATTCTTTAACAAATTCGACATCCTCTTT
This sequence comes from Trichonephila clavipes, assembly GCA_019973935.1. NCBI lineage: Eukaryota > Metazoa > Arthropoda > Arachnida > Araneae > Nephilidae > Trichonephila > Trichonephila clavipes. The sequence goes on from BMAU01019481.1 coordinate 1,982,424, forward strand.
AAACTATTTATTTTCTTTAATAATTTCAGTTAACTCAACAATAGTTACTTTTTCAGCAACAGTCTCACCAAGTTCAAGAGCTACGATCCGAAGATCTTCCTTACAGCAGTTCTTAAACATTTTTCTAAAATTGATTTAGTTCTCAATTTATAACAATAAAAACACATAAAAGAGACCACTACTCACGTCACCTTGAATAGCTCACTTCTCCGGCTCGGCTGAACGGACCATGTGGGGGAGTGGTCCCTATGTGTTTTCTTTCAGGAAACCAGATGAGGATGTTGACAAAACACTTTTATTTTCACACTCGGTTGCTCGGGGCATATGTCGGAACACTTGCAATGAACACCGTAATTCCACGCTCTCGCTCGTCTGATCTCCCACACACACTCTGAAAACTCTTAATTCTCGTTTCGCTTAATACACTTAATCACCACTGCCCGGCGCCCACTGCGCATGCTCGAACAACAAGTAATCCTACGTCACTTTGCTCCCAAGTCATCATATGTCTACAATGAACGTTGGTGAGCAATGCACATTTTAGATTGTATACCAATTTAAGAGTAGTCGCTAGGGCCTATACCGACAATGTTAAATTGAGCTATTTTAGGAACCTGTTTCTCAGTAATTGTTGAATATAAAAACTTCAAATTTTGGCTGTATAATAATTAGGCTTTTTTATTTAAATAATATTAAAATGTTTCAAATGTATTGTTTACTTTTTTCAAAAAAATCATCGTAAAAGTATCGCTGTGGAATTTGTGAAAATTGTCATTTTTTTAACGATAACTGCTTCTGAGCAAAATATTTTGGGAAAATCTCCAAGAAAGTTACTCTATTATATATAGTTACATATTATTTATGTGCAGTAAAATTGCAAGTTTATTGATTTTTTAAATTCTTTGAAAAAGGTACACATAGTTTGAAAACAATCATTCTGAGAAAATTGCATTTTAAGTGTAAAAAGGCACTTAATTACAAAAAGAATGAATAACAACATGTATTTTTCCTATTTTATTAAACATTAGTATCTTCTTAATTTTTTAAACATAAAATAGGAAACAAAAAAGCCTTAAAATGTTCAAAAAATACATATATAGTAATTTTCAGTTTTTGTTCAACGAGATCTTTTTAGCATTTTGCATCAATTTTCACAAATTATGTAACAATCTGTGAAGAATTTTTAGCTTCAATGCATTACAAATGTCAAATTTGACCGTATATAACATCATAAATATAATTTAAACATGTATCAATATGTAAGGAATATGTGATTTTACGACATTAGAAAAATTGAATTATAGATTTGTACGTTTCCACATGCAAACACAATTTCTAAAAGTTTAAAAATTCAAATTTTCTCTAAACTGTACAAAAGATTTTTAAAAAAGTCAAAAATAAAACTCTTCTTATGTTTTTAAACATGAAATTTGTGTATTTTTATGCATGCTACAAGCTTCTCGCAACGACAAAAAGTATTACACATCTGAGTTACAATCAGTTAGCTATTATTGAAAAACCTTTGAATATTAAAGCTTAAAATCTTGTCAAACCAATAAATAAACAATAATATCTGCAATGAAGTGAAATATTTAAAATATATTGTTTAGTTTTCTCAAAAACATGTAACATAAAAATATCACTTTGAATTTTTAAAAAAATTGACATTTTTTGTCACGAGAGAGATATATGAACTCCAGTCATATATTTTGAGAAAACTCCTCAAAAAACTCACAGGAATATATATAGTTACATATCAGTAACATAAGGGGAAAGCATTTATGTACATTTATACCTTATATTCTGAGAAAAAGATAAATACAGTTTTAAAAACATCATTTTTGAAAAAATTGAATTTTTACTATAAAGTGCCATTTTATAACAAAAATCATGAATTACAGCATGTATTTGTCCCATTTTATTAAACATTAGCATCTTTGCAATTTACTTTGCATAAAATAATAAACAAAGAAGTCTTAAATTGCCCAGAACAGCATTTTTCAGTTTTTTTTAACGAGAAAACATCAAAATTTTCTCAAATATTGAATCAATTTTTAAACAATTTGTAGCTTTCATATATTACAGATATCAAATTTGAACATAAAGCATCATAAATATAATGTGAAAATATATCAATATGGTTTTGGTGTGAATTTGAGATGGTATTTAAAAATACCTGATTATATATATATATATATATATATGACGTTTCTTAAGTTTTCGTTAAGTTTTCGTAACATTATCATTAGGTCTTGTTGTTGAAGACAGTTTCTAAGTTTAAAACTTCAAAAGTTACTTTAAACTGGACAAATGATTTCTAAAACAGACAAAATAAAACTGTTCCTATGTTCTTAAAGATGAAATTTATGTATTGTTATGTATGTAACAAGCTTCTCGCAAAGACAACAAACATGACATTTAATGTATCATCTCATACCTTTTTCTCAGAAACTATATATTAAAAATAAAGACTCAAATTTTTATTTGTATTAATTAGACATTATATTTGTACTGAAGTGATTTTTTTTAAATATAATAATTAGTTTTTTCAAAGACAAACTTTTAGTTCGCCGAACAATTATTATTATGAATTTATTAAAAAATGTATTTTTTTTGTTATAACTGCTTTATATTTAAATGTTTTAAGAATCTTTCAAAAATGTCACTTCAGTATACAAAATTGCATTTAAGAAACATACACACAGTAAATTTACACAATTTTAAAAATATAAATTTTAAACATGCATACAGTAAATTTACACAATTTAAAAAAAAAGTTTTTGAAAACAGAAATTTTTATAAAAAAATCTTACCTTTGTATTGAATTTAATCCAAATTTTTCAAGTATCCAAAAACTTCAAGTATTCTTGAAATACTTTTAGCGTGTTTCTAAGCCTTTTAAAGTTTTATTTAGTTATTATTACTTATTTAAACTAAATTTAAAGTGAAGAACAGAGATAGGTTTAAATTTAGGTAAAGTCACTAAATATTAAATATAACATTCAAATTAAAACCACGTTTCAAAATTTCGCAGAATTTTTTTTTGTATATCTAACACAGTTAAATTTGCAGTTACTATACAGTATCTATTGCGTATTAATACAAATAAATTGAGGCTTTGCAACTTTGCTCCAGATTTAAAAAGACAATGTTTACATTTCTATCTGTCAAATGGGCGTGGTTCATAAGCTGGTTATTTTTTAAAAATCATTTTAAAGTACTTCTAATTCATATAATGGCTTGTATGTTATATCAATGGAAAGCTCTCGATTAGGGGTTTATAGAAATATCAAAATCTCAAAATCGATCTTTAAAAGGGGTCTACCCTACCGACTGCCCGTAAGTACTGAATTATAAATACAAATGATCTGCATTAATTCGAACACTAATAAATGGGTGGATTTTTACCTAAATCATTAAAATAATTTGGCATGAGAAAACATTCTGAAGTTTTTTTTGGAATTTCAGTTAACATAGTAAAGGTAATTCTCATAGAGATACACATGAAGAACAATATAACGACAATTTAAGAATGCTGATAATATTATATATTATTATTGAATTCTGATAAATTTTCATAAGATAAAGTCCTCATTGCTTGATTATTTTTACAAAATATTTTGTGTACAACGGTACTCTTTTGGCGAGAAAGCTAAAATTAGCACGTACCCTAAAGAAAATTACTATCGCTTCTCCAATCCATTTTTCATTCATAGAATGACTTCTAACAAACGTATCTATCTATGTATGAATCTATGCGTCCCTATTTTCTCACGAACCACACGACGCAGAAACTCACCAAAGGTACCAAAATTTCGGGAAAGATCCGAGGAATTCGTTTTGACCATTTATATACCAATATTCCAATTAGTTAAAATGTTATTAATTAAAAACCTTAAAACGCATAATTAGTACCATTTTTCACCACCAGGGGACAATTCGGAACTTTTTTTTTCAGACGTTTTTAAAACGCGATCTAATTTTTTCATGAGACTCAGACAAAGAATGATTACAGATTCTGAAAGATCATTTACTTCGTCAAGATATGGTGTAATTTGTTTTACAAAATAATTATATTTTGTATTTCTTACGATATTTTTAAAATGAGTCGAGTTCGCGATACGTTTTTATATACGTTTTTTTTTCACGCTAATGAAAAAGATATTTTACATTAAAAAAGTTAATGCTTTTCTCTTTTAGAATCAGTCATTTAAATAATGTAATGTACAAAACTGTTTTTTGTTGTGATTTTTCAAAAAATACTCAAAATTTCATTTAAATACTTAATAGTTTTTTGGCATAACTTTAGAAATCACTCACATTGTGCACGTACAAACACACACACAGAAATGCTGGTGCCATGAGGAAATAGAAAGCCCGTGCAACGCCGGGCTAAGTGGTGAAGGGGGGTGGAAGTCATTTTGAAAAAGTGTACTAGAGACGTGCTGATTTTGTGAAGGAAAGGGGAAATTTATAAAAGTAGAAAAAGCCCGTGCAACGCCAGGCCATGCAGCTAGTATATGCGGTATTTTGTAGAAGTCTCTTTTTATGACTTGAATTGTTCAGATGTGATACAGTGTTCGTATTATATGTATGACGAATTATCATTGAAGAACCGAAAATACACCGTATAATGAAAATAGGTAGCATCTACCATGTTTCAAATGCCACGATAAAATGTAATTTTTATAAAAATAATAACTAGTGAATCCAATTCAAGCATTACAAAATCAGATACATTAATTATTTCTAAATAATTACGCACACGTAATTTTAAATCACTTGCAGAAATTGACCATTTTAAAGAGGCTTAATTCGTTTGGATTCGTTTCGTATAGATGCGGAATCGAATTATTCGCGCTTATAAGAATTAAATTTTTAAATCTAAAGGCATGCATTCGTGTGTTTCTGCTGCATTTAACTCATCAACTCGAGTCATACTCATAATAATAATTTCCTTTAAAATTTTTATTTAGTTAATATTGAGTTTTAAATTTGAAGAAATATTTAATTATAATGTAACATAATTTTCATAATTGTATCAAGAAATTTAAAAACCGTTTCCAGTACTACTTATCATATCGTTTTATACAATATCGTTTATTATCTAGTTTATCTAATGGTAGAACAAATTCACTTCGTAAAACATTCTAAATACATTGTAGGTTCAATCACTGAAATAGTCAAAAAATAAATAAATGCTTCAATTGAGATGTAATTCGTAATTTGAAAAACTAATTCAAGAAATCATTGTTTTCAAAAGAGTACTAAAAATCTCCTAAGAAAGAGAGAGAGAGAGACATTACTAAACACAATCCTTTATTCATATACCATTTTTAAAGCTAAATTATTAATGCACACGTCTAGATAGAAAGAAACAAAAATGAATAATATTTCCTTTTTAAGATAGCATTTACTAAAAATGAAATGATACATTGTAGCGAAGGGAATATTTTTTTATAACTGTAAATCCTTTTACGTTCATAAATGTCTGCGAAAAATGTAAAACTAAAAATTTAAGGCAATGTTAAATAGATTTAGTTATTGAACTTTACTTTCCTGAAAATTGTGTCAAAGCATATCATTCCCTTTTATAAAAATATTAATGAGCATTCTTTTTTCCTATTCAAACCTTTTCATAACTTTCTATTAATTTAATATAAATTTAGATTTTAAGAATAATAATCTTTAGTTAAAGGTTTTACAGGCTATATCATTTCAACAAGATAACGATAAAAAAATATTTAGTTTCTCTTTAAACTGAGATATACCAAATTAAAGTAATCGTTAAAAATTGTGAACTTCTTTTTTCGAACTCAGTATGATAGATAATATTTTACAAAAAATAATAGCAAAAATAAACATTGTACGAGTGTGTTTGAGTGTATGTGTGATTTATTTATAATGGAAATTCGAATAATGATTAGCATGCATGCTGCATTCGAATGGAAAGTATTAAACTATTTTAGTCTCTATAGAAAGTATTGATTTGAATATTTAAATGGGAGCTTAAAGCGTTTTAACTGAATTGATAAATGCACAAAAATATGGGGTAACCTACAACATACTTTAAAATTGTCCTTGATATTAATAATAATAAGATTAGTATTTGTAAGAGCTACATCCGTTAGAGGGAACTCTCATTACTATTAAAAGACATTTATGCCACAAAAGATCGATATCAATACAAATTATTGGTAAAATGCAGCGGCGTAACATATACCCCCACACCCACCGCATCGAGGAAGGCCTAGGATTCTAGGGGGCTCAATGTATGACTGTTTCAAAGTACGTACCTTTGTAAGATCTGGCTTGGGGCCCAAATCCTGACTTTGCAGGGAAGCCCTTTTTTTCCTTCTGCACCGCTGATAAAATGTATTAAGAAAGTAAATGAAATTACGTAAATACAATCAGTATTTGTCGAAACCAATAAGTGCACCTTTACCACATGACAATAAATCAAACATATTTTGAATCAATACCTGAGAAGGAATATTTCATTAGCTTCTATCCAAATCCAACTGTTTCAGCTGATGGATAAACGATGCGGAGTAAGATTTTTACTGAAGAAATCCCAAAAATAATTCATTATATGACTAATAAATTGAGAATAAACCGATCAAAATTATATCAGCATTTGTTTGGATGTAAAGAAAGCTTGGATATTCCGTAAAATACAAAGAAAGACATTTTTTTCTTGAAATACAACTCCTGAAATTTGTTGAAGGGAGGATGCGATTTGAAACTAAACTTATCTAAAGAAGTCACCATTGTTGTGATTATTCATAATTCCACAATTAATTTAGATCATCCATTGTACATACTATTACACTACAGCATCAAATGTAATTTTCGACGATTATGATGATGAATATTGCAATCCGAAAGGTAGCATTCGCCAGTAAAGCATTTAGCACATATTCTGCAATCCCATTAATTTGAATTAAAAAATAATTCCTCAAATAAAACGCCATGCAGCTTATTAGCATGGTTTTGTCTACGTCGTCGAACCGTTAAAGATTCAAGCACTGACACTTTTCATGAGATGAAATCTGTAAAAGTAGTAATCGCATGCAATCCACAGTGCCTCTACTATGAATGATATTTTAAAACGGGAAATGATACATATGTAATGGTACTTTGTTCTTCTGACATTTATAAAGCAAACTGAAAGATACACACCAAATCTATCTTTTTATAGACCTTGCAATATACTAGCCGACCCAGATTTTATTCAAAATTACTTATTTATTTTCATTTCAAAATTTTCCATTTTAAAATCTTATTTTTTAGAACTTTCAGACCGGCTTCGTTAGACCTGCTTCTAAAACTAAAATCAGTATTTATATTTACAGGAAATTGAGCAATATTTTGGCTGATTCTCTGTGTCAGTCAATCATAGACTTTCCTATGATCAACATCATGTCATGGAATATTTGTATAAATCTATCTGACTAAAAACTTTGGATTTCTTTTCAGCATCCAGATTGGTTGGGTCATGCCGTGCCAACTTCACTGATCTCTAAAATTCTGCTTTGTGTTCCTTTTACCTAGCTTTTTTCCGCTTGATTTTTACT
>BMAU01019481.1:1995000-2062500 GCA_019973935.1 Trichonephila clavipes
TTACCAAAAACAATTAGATCATCTATGTATCTAAAAATGTAATAATCATTATTAATAATATATTTATAATCATAAAAGTGTAAATATAAAGTAGCCGAACTATTGCTAGCAGAGCCACCTTGATACAAACATTTAGTTTGTTCATTTTATGAACCATTAAAGTTAATGCACTTTTCTTTTAAGACTAGTTCTATGAGAGTTTTAAATTTGTGAAAACTAATTTAAGACTATATAATTACTATGATTTTCGAAAATTACCTCAATAACATACAAATATATATATATATATATATGTGTGTGTGTGTGTGTTTGTGTGTGTTTGTGTTTGTGTGTGTGTTTGAGTGTGTGTGTGTTTGTGTGTGTGTTTATAGCCTTCAAATGGCAGCTACGTGGTTATAGTTGATATCCGTATAAGAGTCAAAAAGTAGTTATAACAATTTGGCCATCACTGTATGTTACTTAAATTCAGCTAGAAAAATAAGTGTCATGAAAATTAACATATATTAAATACTAAAAGAACTGACCAGTTATTTTTCTTTTATGTCAAAAGTGTTTATCCATTTAGTTAAATAATGTCACGGGATATGAAAAGAAGAAAGGAGGACATTGAAAAATACGGACAACCTAGAAGCACAACTGCAAAACGAAAGACATCTGAAACTCATAATACATATACCCCCAAAAATTATCCTAGTTTTAAAGGGAGGAAAGAAATTATATGTTTCTTAGCAAAGATTGAGTACTTATGCCGTGTAACATGCTCAAGATGAATCAATTCAATGATTAGTGCTATATTGAAGTGTTTAATAATTTGTAATATGGAACGTATTTTTAACAAATGTATTTCAGTTCGTTCAGCTCGTGTCGAGTATCTACTTTTGAAAATTTTTATTTTAGGTTTAAATATTTTATTTAATTTTATCAAGAATTCTCAATCTACTTATCCCTTTCCTGAAAAAATAGTCATATTAAAGTAAAGTGTTATTTCAATAGATTATTATTTTTTCTTTAATTTAAATTTGTTGTTGTGGACGCAAGCAGTCCATGTAAACTTCACAAATATGCCAGTGACGAACTTCTTTTTATCTTGAAATTTTCGGAAGAATTAAATGCATGATGATCCTTTCCAATGAAAGTTAATGGCATGTATAAACATATGCGATGACTGTGATGATTATGCTGGTAGTTTCTCTCTTTTAAGTGAGCCCAATACATGTAAACTTTAAAAAATAAGGAATTTGTTTTACAACTGCTATTAGTTAATATAATATTTCATTTGAAATCATTCAGAGGGTGGAGGCCAAGAATGTAATTAATTTCTCGAATGGATTATGTGTTTAAATAAAATGTGATATAAAATTGCTTAGCACTTAAAATCCAGAATTAAAAAAATGAATCTACCACCTAAGTATCTTTGAATATGAACTCCCATACATAAAAATACTCTGTTCACAATAAGAATTTTATACTTCTAATTGAGACTAAGAGAGTTTTGCCCTGATTTAATGAAATTCTTGCACCAAAAAGGAAATTAAAAGAAACACACTATTAAGTTTTTAAAATAAATTAATGAAAGTGTATGTATATCTTATATTTTTAAGTTCAAAATTTAATTAAAAATACTGCACTTGTCTTGATATTGGAAAGAACATTTCGCACATCTGTACCTTCCAAATCCAATTATATTCTTCTATATGTATATCTGTTGAAGTAGAACTTTCATGTCTAAACTTAACCCTCAAAAGACCAGGGAAATTGAATTTATATATTTTAATTATCTTCCTGATTTTCAAAAACCTTTACTAAAGTAAATAAATAAATACCGTTCAGTTATAGATACGAAATCCCGCTCTTTCATTATTTCGTCCTTTAGTCTTTTCTTAAAGCTTTTAAAATCCTTTTCCATTTCGACTTTCTTACATTTTGTTTATTATTTTGAGAAATTTTGCTAATAGTGGTTTATTTGTATTTAGTTTCATTTATAGAAAAAAAAGCATTTATCTTTATCAGAAAGCTCATGCGTAAGGAGTCCAAGTTGAAAGAAGCTTTTAAACTAAGGCTTGATTTATTATATTTGTAATTTTTTCGTAGCATCTGAATTTACATTTCATTTCAAATAATTTTATTGTGTGTGTGTGTTTATAAGCTTTTAAATTTTCATCAACTTTGTTTAATATTTACACGATAAACGCATAAAATTTTGAAACACATATATATTTAAATATGTAATAATTCTATTTAATTTAATCCTTAATAACATTTAATTATTGTGTGGCAATTTCTGCAGGACCCACATTCTAATTATAACTAGCTACCCGACTTCCGGTAATCTTTTGGACTACATCTATACATCCACGCAGATCTGTGATTTAAACTTTCATTTTCCGCTTGGTATAAATACCGAGATTCCTGGAAAATCTGCCCTCTTGTTCTTTGTCCTTCGTATTGTAATCGGCTACAGCTCGCATGTGTTTTTTGTTTGTTTTTGTGTGTTTTCTTTGTGGTACGGTCCATATATGTATGTGTGTCTCTACATGTAATAAACAGGATTAAAACAGTAAACACGTTAGAGTAAACACTTAGTCGTTGCAACATCATACAACCATGATAAATAATGTCTTAATTAAGAAATCCTTGTCACTTGACCCGCCCTTTCAGTTGATTATTACCAATGGCTACAAACACTGCATATATATGTATATACCGGTTGATTAAAAAATAGTATGGCCATTTTCAAAGTATCATAAATTTTTATAGAATAAAGTTATCTACTAGAAATTTTCATTGTGGCTTTCTTTAGAATAGTACACTTTGAGTAAATGTTTAGGTTATAGTCAAAAGAGCTTTCTAAAATATTTTGGAGGGAATTTTTCTAACTCCCTCTTTGATTACTTTTTGAAGCCCTTAAAGAGTTCTTACTTTACATCTATTTAATTGTATTTTTAAGTATTCCCATAAAAATATTCGTAAGAAACACAGTCGAGGTGATGATAGCGTTTTCTCATAAGGAAGAAAATTTATTGACTTATATGTTTTAGCCATTTTATAGTTGATTTTGCAATATGACATGCTGCAGAAACTTAGTTTGAAAAAAATTTTCTCGAAGGTAAAGCCGTATACTTTCTTTGATCATGTGCTTCAAAACGTTTTGATGATAGTATGTGGCATCAATTTTAGCCTTTGGTTCTACACAAAAAAATGGCTTTGTTAAGCCTTGAGAGGACATTTCCATTTATAAAATAACACATGATGGCTTACTTGCCTTTTTCAAAAGAGCTGCGTCTTTTCGACACTTTTCGCGTGAAATATTTTTTTATCTTCGTTTCGCTAGTTGTAAATGATAGATGAAATCCATGTTATGAATATACCTTTGCGTAACATTAAATACAGAAACCAAAAGCGTTTTCTTTATGTTTCTACGGTCTTTGCAGACATTTGACAACAGACTGGTTTATTCACCTTTTTGTAACCAATATTCTTTATCTGACGACAAATTGTCCATTGCAATACCTATAGTTCATTTGCCTAAGTTCTTTAAAACATTATTTCGTTCTCTTTTATTTCCGGGAGCTTTTTATTGTGAGCCAAATTTTATTTCATTTCAAAGTTTAGATAGTAATACTTGGGAAAATGTCTTTTTTGATCTGTAAATGCTTTACTTATAAAACAAATTCAACAAACATCCTTCAAAGGCCTTAACATTTTGTTCCGAGCTTGAGGATGATATTTCGGTACTACAATTTACTTCCACTAATGAAATTGGTTGTATTAGTAATTTAATTGTTTAGTTTTTAAAAAAACCCATTAGTAAAACGATAGAAATTCACCATAAATATTTATGTACTTTTAAAATTGGCCACACTTATTTTGAATTAACCGGTATATATATATATATATATATATATATATATATATATATATATATATATATGTATATATACAGATAGATAGATATATAAATATATAGGAAGATAATCCATAAATATGTACAAATAGTTATAAACCTAAGTATATACTTTCAAGATATAGTAAGAGATATTAGCTACAGTAGTACAATAGCAAACTCTTGGCCCTAGGAACCAAGATTGCAAGTTTAATATAAATTAAAAGTCATAAATATATACACATGAATTTTAATTTATATGAATGTACAAATATATCTATCCTTAAGTATAAATATAGACTTACTTATATTTGTGATTTTGTTTACTTGTCGTTACTTTTATGCGGTGATAATTTTAGTTATTTCTGAATTGGCGAGAAAGATTAAATTGATGTACTGGCATGGTAAGCTTACTTATCTCAGCATAATTTTTAATTCTATATTAGTAAGTAGTCTATTAATTTTTGCTTTTATATTTTATTAAATTAACATTAGTGTTATTTGCTTTTTCATAACTAAAAATTTATAGTATTTCCTCCTTTCCCAATAGCTCAGAAGCATAGGTAAATTACAGGTGAAGGTTGATTGGTCAAAAAACATTATTTAAACCTGCATTTTTGGTTCCTTACGTCAATATTTTGCTATTGCACTACCATAGCTAATATTTCTTACGCTTCTGTGTCTAGTTTTACTTAATCTTATAAATATTTGTTTTTTATGTTTATTATATATGTATAAATATAAAAAAACATAAGAAATTTGAATGGATATTTCATTTCACGGTCATTTCTTATACTTATCATTATTATTATATATTTATGCATTAATGCACCTATTATGTTAGGATGTATTGATGTTTGAATTCTAATATATTTTGAAATCAAAATATGGAATAGTATGCAGTCTATACATATTTCAAAGAGAGCAAAATATATAATCAAAATGATTTGTAGAGAATTCCGTGAATATTAGTCACGATGCTAGAGGAAAATCTGCACATTTCAAGAAACTATGATTCTAAATTGTCTTTTTAGTGCCGACCACATATTAAAGAAATTACATATTTATAATTCAAGTGCTTTCAGTATGTACTTTAAAATTATGTTAAGTGGGAGGAATATAAATAACAAAAACTATACATATGTATATTTCTACCACGACATAATGGAGATTTGTGACCTATCATTCTCGAATGGAACACGTTTATGCAAACACTAGCTGATACACCCGTTCTTTCCCCGCGTGAATTGAAAAATTATAACAATCAAAATGGAAGGATAAGAGGAAATTTCTGAGGTTAAATTATATTTTAAGTATTTTTAGTAAATTGCAAAACTAATCGGTGGTAAAAACCGCAGTATATTTATATTAAATTAGTCTACAAAGACTTATAAATCAAAGCAAATCTTAGCAATAAAGGTCTTAGAATTTACATTTAAGCAATTTCTTTCAAAAAAATCTTGCTTCATCAAAATGTCTCACCGTAAACTAAAATTTTAAATAAATGCTCTGTTGTCAAATAACAAAACTAAAATGTAGTAATTAAAAGAATATTTTTTTAAATTATTCATTCTCTCGAAAAAAAAATTACAATTATCTTTAAAAAAATCATGGATAAATACAACAATAAATAAATAAAGATATAATACAAATACATGGCACTACTGAAAAAAATAATTATCCGAAAAATAAAGTTTTACATTTCGAGGTAGGCAAGACATTATACGACGTTATATCGCCAGATTTACAGAAAATCACTTATAAATTAATTTTTAAAACTTCAAAGCAAATTTTAAAAAAATTAGTTCCTGGAGAACGCCATCATGGTCTATAATTTCAACAAGTCAGAATTCACGAAGATGGGTCGTTCTGTCTTTGTACTACATATGTGTTCAAAATAAAGAGAATTTTCAAATGTCATCGATTATCTGTAGAAAATCTGGACAGATTTAATCGGATTGTAGATACCATGATTTTATTTTGAAAAAGGGGGAGGGGTATGAGTTCCTGTGGCAATTGATCCCAATCGTTTAGTAACGCGGTTTTTAGGAATTGCATCATTCTCAGAGAGGGAATTCAGTTGCAAATGATCTACCCAAAATGTTCAAAGTGTACTGTGTAGGGTTGAAGTCTAGAGATCCAACTTGATAATCCTCCCGGTGAATATCCTCACTTTCCAGAAATTCATCGACCAGATGAGCTCTATGTCATCTCATGTTGTCATCCTTTAAGAGGAAATCAGTGTCAAATACATCCCTTTAAAAGCCACAAAGGGCTCCAAAAACTCATTCCTATAACTCATAGCTTTCACAATGAGTTTTTCAAAGACATGGAGTGGCACACGGACATCTAAATTGATGTTTGACTAGATAATCCAACCTCCGCTGCCGTAATAATTGATTCATCAGACATTGGTGGACAAGTAACGGGTACGTGGCTCTTTCCATATGAAAGTATCGTGAGTATCACTAAGGTAGAACCAAGGCTCATTAATGTAGAATGGCTTACCCATTGATCCATGCTCTAACTTTTAGGATATTTGCACCATTTTATTCGGACTCTCCTGTTTCCAGAACTGATGGGACGCAAACTGCACGTCTTCTTGCAAACAGCTGTCTGGAAGTCTTCTGGAAACATTCACTCCCGAAACTCGTGTTCATTTGGTATCATACAACACGCAGAAGAGCTGAAAATCAGTAGCATCGCTGTTTCGCTTCGCTATAACGGACAAATAGGGAATTAGTCCATGTGGACGTCGTAGCTCTTGGTCGTCCTTGAACTGGTGTTCTCTCGATGGATCAAGTATTTTCAAACAGTTTTCCTAATTTGGAGCCGACGCTGGGCGTTATATTGAAATCGCAACAAATCTGGTTTTGATACTGGCCTACTTCTAGCCTACCCATAGTTCGCCATTTCATTCTCTAATCTAAACGTTGGTAGTTACTTATTTTTACTGTTTGAATTCAATCGATTGCTGTAAGAAATACCAAGAAATTCAGCGAGGTGTGCTAGTTAGCGAAGTGGGGATTTTTTACTCACGCTTGCAAATCTCGCTCATTGATTAACTCCTCCCCCACACACGCACGTATTCGACGTACAAGATTTGCAGTTTGGGTTCGAAGCAGTATTTTTACATTTCATTCATTTTTTTTATGAAATTCGGCAAAATTATGTAAATTTTATTTACCGTGTACATCAGTGCATAACACAGTTTTTTTTCTTTTATAAGTATATATATGAATTAATAATCACAAAAATTTAAGTGTTTTCGAACTAAAACATGTCGTCAAATGCAGTATTCATTTTCTAGACAAGAGTTACTCTCTCTCAGATCGATTTATGTTAAAAGCTCACTCTTAACTTACCTTTGTTCAATAAAAAAAACTTGAGAACCGAATTTTCTAATTTGTAGGTCAAATATTTCAAAAAATAGTATTTTTTTTTATCTGTGATGCCTCCGTAACTCCGATTGGCAGTCATTTTCAACGAAACCCATTTTTAGCGGATTTTTACTTAACAAAATAAAAATGTTAACTGAATTCCAATGTAGGTCTACTTATTCCAAAACAGGAATTTTAGTGTAGGAGCCCCATGGCGGCATCAATTTCCGTAAACCCATCTCAGCGGATCTCTACTCAATAAAAGAAATACGCCTGCCCAGTTTTAAGAATGTTGGTTTTATAGTCCCAGTTTCCTCTGGATGAGTAGGTAAAGGAAGAAGAGAGTAGTTTTTTTTCTTTTATACAAGGTGTCCCCGAATGCCGTGTACTAACTTAGAGGGGAGGAATAGAACATCGTGAGGATCCCTAATTACGTAGGAAAACATAGGCGGAAAGCGATAGGTGGTGCTGTACGCGTGTTCGAAAAGTTGGCACATTAACTTCCTTATTTCAAACATGGAAAGCGTGCGATGAACATGAATCATTATACAAACCCCGAGTTGAACGATATTCACTTCATCTACGGCTTAGCCAACGGAAATAGTGTGCTGATGTTTGGTTGTATAGAGAAAGATATCTAATGAGACAGCAGCCGAATCAGCAAACGTTCACTCTAGTGCTTCAGAACCTGGTGGAACATGGATCTTTCAGAGCCGCGATTGAAGGTACTGGACGGCTGAGAACAGCGAAAACACCCATATTCGAAGAGAGTGTGTTGCATGCTGTGGACCGAAATCCTAATACCAGTGTACAGGCACTTCCCGTTGCAAGCAAAAGTTCTCGAACTACTCTCCACCATGTACTGCAGCAGTGGCGTAACGTACACCCCCGCAACCCCCACATCGCGGGGTGACCCAGGGCTCTAGAGGGCCCACAGCCTGACTATCGCCAAGTACCTACCCTTTGTAAAATCCAACTTGGGGGCCCAAAACTCGACTTTGCAGGGGGGCCCAAGTGTTCTCCGTTACGCCACTGTACTGCAGGGAAAAGCCTTACTTCCATTTCGTGTACAGAGAAAGCAGTTTTCACAGCCAAATGATAATCCACGACGTGTCGCTTTTGCGTAGTTGTTTGTTAACCAAAGTGCGACAGGTATCAACTGTGCCAGTTTCGTGGAGTTTTGTGATGAAACAACCTCTTGAATTGAAGGGGTGTTCAATACGCACAACGTGCACGTGTGGGCGTTTAACAACCCACACAGAACCCGACCACGAGCCGTACAAAAACGCTTGACTGTGTGTGGGGGGCGAATATCGTTACGTACAGTTTACTCGGCCCCTACATTTTACAACCATCTCATCGACTAGACTCTAACAAGTATCTCGTCCTTTTACAGGAGGTACTTCCAGAACTACTTATTAACATCCCCACGCTATTTCGGTGCCACAATTGGTTTCCATCTCATTATGGAAAGTGTGTACGTTATCATTTGGACTAGACATTTCCAAACAATTGGATTGGACGTAGTGTTCCCATCTCTAAACCTCCCAGATCCCCTGACATATCTCATCTGGATTTTTTCCTCTGGATTGCCATGAATACACTTTTGTACGACACACTCGTCAATTCTTAAATGGACCTGGTAGCACAAATATCCTTCGTTGCTGCTACGATCCATGAAATGCCCGTCATTTTCGAACAAGTCCACCAATCTGAGTCGGTGTTGTGCGTGCATACATGCCAAAGGCCGCAATTTCGTACACCTCCTGTGATGCTTTTATGCCACTATTTCATTTATTTACTATTTATTTGTGTGTAATAAATCTCTTTACACTGCATTCTATGTTGTGGCCTTACTACCTTTGTGTGTTTTTATCTCATTATGGTTACGTTTCCGCCCATGCTTTCCTATGCATTTATGGTTCCTCAGAATGTTCTGTACTTCACCTCCAAGTATGTACATGGCATTAGGAATGTATCGATTAGAATCGCGTTGAGTTTTAATATTTTAAACTGAAATGGGCTGAAATTTATTTTTAAATCATGAATATTATACGAAGCCTTCTATTTTAAAAAATAATATGTACATTGTTGGAAATAAATTTTATCTCGAAAACCAGTGCGCTTTCCATCTATTCTATTACATAATAGTTTTTTTTAAAAAAATTTTTTGCAAAAATGATGAAAATTAGAATAGTTATTACTTTTGGATAAATTAGAAAAACTCAGATGCATCAAATATTTAAAAGATCAGATTTTATTTCTAGTTTTATAAAAAAAATATATTTTTCATTGGCAAATTAAATGTAAGCACATTGTTTTAATTAAAAGAGAAATGTTACAGGAATTGAATTATTATTCATAATCTCACTTTAAAATTTAACTACATCCTTTTGCATATGTTCTTCAGTAAATAAAAATAAATATTTTAGTAAAATTTCTTGGATAGAATCCGTGTCAATTCTATAAACTCGTAAAAGATTTTCCTTTATTGCTTTAATACTTTCACAACAGGAAAAAAAATATTCTACAGTAGTTATGTATTTGAAATATATTTTGGACCAGACAATATAAAAAGTGAAACTGAAGCCTGAGGTTTACACATTTTTAATTTATATAATAATATGTGAACACAAGCTACTTGAACTAAAATTTCAATCACAAAATAACGAAGTAAATATCTTATTTTATTTCACTTCACCTGCAATGCAACTACTTCATGCATTGATTTCAATTCAAAGCGACAGCTCTACACAAATGATTAGTAGGTCATATCGGAAGAAATTAAGTGTTAATCTGGAAGCCTCGTAAATACAACATATTTAATGTTAACAGGAAACAATACGCAAAATCTATAATAGTGCCAATTCAAAATTCACATAGCAACATCGCATGAGTCTAAAAGTTATAGTACATATAGCGATGCCGCTTCTTTGTATCATCCTGTTTTAGACACTGAAGCAGTTCTAGAGCTATCTCTTCAAAGAATCACCCTACATACTTTTAGATCAAGTTCGTCGCAAAAATCGATTCTTCTTACTAAGCATTATCATAAAGCATGTTTGCCAACAGTCTTTTCGGCAGGTAAGTGATCAGACTTTGTAACTATTCATATTAAATAATTCGTTTATTTTTAAAAAAAGTAACTTTCCAAAAATGTACGCCTGAATTCTCGGAATGCATGTTTTTATGTGTATTCGCATGAAGTATGTAATACATATAATGGATTCTCGTATTACTGAGAAACGTTAATTAGCATATATAATATTAAATTGAATAAAAAATGTATACATTGTATGTGAAATCTATTTAAGGTAGTTTATAAATTAATTAATTAAATCTATTTTACCAATACTTTTACTAATATTTTTGTTCATTTTTATTTTATTCTTCGTAAATATTTTTTTTAGAATCTTCTTTGCTAAGTAACATAAATGTTTAATGCAATTATAATGCATTATAAATATTAATAATTTATAATACTATGTGATATAACGTTTGAATGTTAAGTAGAAAAAAATTAATTAAATAATTTATTTCATTGCGGACTTGTTTATTTTCTAATTAATTAGATTGCTTATTAAGATACAATTCTGAGAAATTTCCTTTTCCTCATTATCTGAAAGATATCCTTATGTTATAAAATAAGGCTTATTTTAATTATATTTTTGCGTTCTTTACTAAGTGAATATTTATGATGAAACATTTTAAGTTTATTTATACTAGATTTAATTTTTAAAATGACATTTAGAAATATCTTAATCAGAATGAAATACGTTTCGCATTATGTGATTAAATATGAATTACGAGGAATTTTGATAAATTCGATAGTTTGAAACCAACAGATAAGTGTTTTTGTTAAAAACTATTGAAATCGAAAAACATAAATATATATGTATAAAAACTTCTATTTTAATAATTCATTAAAATTGGCACCTTAAAATCGTCATTTAAATACTTATTCTATGAAAACATCATTACCCTTTCAGTAACTAATTTAGTAATAGTATTTAAAAATATATATAAATTGAGAATCACTTTAATTAAGTCATTAATTTATGTTTAGACATTTTCTTTTTATAAGTTTTTGTATATTCACCACTAAACAAGAATTTTTGATAAATTATTATTAAAATTTTGTAATTGTTGTTGTTTCTTACCCTCGAACGATCTGACATATGTCAGACCAGCTTCAGAAGATTGTTGGCGACCAAAAAAATCTATAATAATAATAAGGGTGCAGGATTTTAAGAGCCCCTTAGAAAGTTCTATTCATCCCAAAATGTGACCAGGTTAAGTTGGATGGTCACAGTATTTCCTACAAGTGGTGTATTTTTCAGCCACTTTCATAGGAAAGACATTTCAAATGGCCCTTTTTTTTGTCTAGCCTAGTCAGAAGTCAGATTTTATTATTACTTCATGTGTTATTTCGGTTTTTATTTATTTATTTTTTTTTTTTTTTTGCTCTACAATTTTTAGCGATTTGAATTTATTGTACATCTATTTTTTACTAAACAAGTTACAAATTGATACATATTCTCCTCCCCTAATCTACAAAGAATATTCTAAGCTCAATTTCTGTGACCTTAATTTATCATTCAAGGCAATGCATTTAGATTTGACATCAGTTCTAGCATTTCCTTGTACGTTTTTTCTTTTCAAATCTTATCTCCTTATGCTGGGGTACCACATATTATGATCCAAAAAGAAAAGAAAATTATTGAATATACTAAACTTCACGCACAATTCGATAATCCTCAAATAACTGATATGACTTCTTATAAAAAGTTTAAAGAGGAAACTTGTTTATGTACATCCATGTTTAAGTAAAGTAGTGTAACGAAATTATTAAATAGTTATTATATATAGTATTAATATTTAATATTATCAATAAATAAAGCTCGTTATTATTGTAATTGTGCACAAAAAGGAATTTAATTTCATTTTCAATAAAAAAGTCCAGTTTTGTATGATGAAAATATACACATTTAAAACATCTTAAGAATCGTCGCGATTATTGTAGTTATATATTCATAGATTTAATTTTCCAACCAAATTCTGTTTCAGCACATACAAGCAATGATCCGAAAGTTCCAGTTCTTGTTCCAATAACAATTTTTTGTTGAAATTTACTGCTAAACAACGATATAGAACGAATACCGAGGCTGTTGGTAAGCATTGGACGGAATTCTGTTGAAGTTACTGATGCCACCGGATCGGAATGTCCCTGATTGAGGCCCACGAATTTCTGCAGGTAGCAGAACCATTTGGCTCGTTTTCCACCCCTATTTTGAGATAGAGCCTCTTGTGGGCGGTCAAGAGCGGTGGAGGTACACGCCAAATACAAAGAATACCGTTTTATGTTACATGTTTTCATAGATACTGATAAGCATCAAGCACATTTATGTTTCTATATTTCAAGAAATTATCTAAATTTTGACGATAATACTTTTTACTGAAACTAATAAGTATAGACAGGGAGAATAAAAAAGGATATATATTATCCTACTAGAGATGGGAATTTGTGCACAAAAATGTATAGGAAAATGCTGTTTCATAATGTTTATATGGCTCAGATGCACTAATTTGAGATGATTTTTGAAAACATAAAGAAGGGTTCATGTCTTGGAATTGGAAAGTCACTTCCGTGGCTCAGCCTAATTTTCTAAATACGGCTCACTTGCATATAAAACACTTATTAAAACTGGTGAGAAAATAATTTTCTGATTTCGTAATAATCAGAATAGGTAGGGAGGGATTTGATAAAGGTATTCGAAAATGTCCATCAATTACATCCTCAAGTGTTCAACATACATCACTTTTCCCGATGTCAATTCTTAAAAATATATTGTTGTATTTAGTTATTATTGAATTTTGTTTGAAGAAATTTAAATGACAGCTTTATTTATTATACCGAGGAAATAATTACTCGGACTTCAAAAGCAGGGGAAGAAAATAGGAAAGAAATCATTTGCAGCCATTAACCCTTGATCTCCCATTTTTTTAAATTTCTGTGAAAAAATTATATCAGCTAGTTCTCAAGTAATAATAAAAGGGGGGAAAATATAAAAATATTAAGCTGTTTTAAATTGAATTTCAGTCATTTTTTTGTTGTTTTTTGCAGAAGTGCAACATTGCGCAGTAGTGCTCTCTCTGTGAGTTACAAAACTTTTTTTATATGAGAATTTTATTATTTATCATAAAATGATTAAATTTCTTTTCTGGTAATTCATTTCATCAGTAAACAAGAGAAAGCATAAAATATAATGGATTCTTTTTATAGCAGAAACTCAATTCTTTAGGCATCACAGATTTTTATAATTGTTGTGATTCCTGGTTGATTGATTAATTGAATATTAACGGCGCGCTGTTCAGCTACACAAGGGCTTTTAGTGACGGACCACGTAATTTTGAACCATGGTCAAGTGACGTGGACTACACCTGAGCTGGCACCCACTCTCCTAACTACCGTAGCAACGGGAGGACGTTTGAGCTCTCAACAGATTTATCGTGCATCGCTGCTCTACACGGCGGGTCTTTAGTGGTACTGGGTTCGAACTCGTGACAAGGCAAGCAATGATCCGATACCTATACCACTCGGCTACCACGACCACGTTGTGATTTCTGGAAAAAATGTACTTCCATCTAGTGACAAAATTAGCATGTATTTCGTTGCAGTAAACTTTTTCTGAGATAAGTGATTTATAGGTAATTAAAAAATTATTTAGTCTGTTAGATTAAAATAAATCATATGTAGCAGAAATGCAGCAGTGCGAAAAGTTAAGGGTTAAAGTCAATAAAACCATTTAGTGTATGTATGTGCGGGCGTGTGCGTGTATGTTGGCGTTCGTGCGTGTGATTTAAAATTGAATTTTAAAAGCAAAGTATGCTAGTATTACTTCGCATCCCTTGGTGTCACTTCTTTATAATGAAAGAATATAATTTAGTATACCTTTCCTTGGGTTTTGAATGTTCAGTGATAAATTCCATAGATAAAAATACTGTTATTAATAAATATCAAAATCGCCTTTAAAAAACATTGTTCTAATCCGAAAGTAAATATAAAACTTTTGTTATTGCTTATATTGTAAACATCCTGAGCTTCTTATTCTAATAGTATTTTCTATTTATGAGCCCCTTATTCTAATACTTTGCATGCATTATCTAAATATTATCTTTACTCACTTTTTCGGATGGGTGGAATCACATGGTAAATCCTCTACGCTGACTTATTCTTTTTTTATTACACTTTTATCGTTAATATTTTATAACATAATATCGAAAAACTTTTCTAAGGTTCTGTCTTTTTTTCACTGTAATATATATATAACTTAATTTTATTTCTTATTTGTGGATATTGTATTGCTTTATATAATTATATTATCATTGGTAATTCTATTATACATTTTTGTATTTGTCTCATTTTGTCTGAAATTTTCGTCTTGATTGCATCTATATATATATATAACTGTTCCCTGACTAACTATTAGATATTTGGAACTAAAAGTTGTAAGCTCCTGATATGTGTCCGATAATTTAATTTCTTATATTTATAGTTTTGTACCTTATATACACGCCTATTACTATTTATTAAATTTTCTCTTTCTTCAAGCGGAGGAATTTTATTAGTTTTTCTATATATTTACTTAGAAATTGATTATATCTTTTATTTCTATTTTTGACCAAGATTTGTGATTCATTTCTGCTTCATTTCTTTTACAAAAGAAGTAATTTGAATTTTTTTTTCTATAGGCTTTTCTTGAGTATTGAATCGTTCTTAATTTTTTCAGTAATCATTTTATCAATATTAGACTAATAACAAACTGTTCTCCTTACGTATAATTTGATTTTGTTCGATTGTTCAAAGACTTTCTATGTAAGATAAAGGAAAACTTTTTGTATTAATCTTTGTTTTGGCCGTTTTTATTGATACAGACTTTTTAAGCTTAAAAACGTGATTTTTCCTTATATATCTATTACAATGGTCTAATGCAGTTTAGAAGTCTATTAAACATAATCCTAATTTCTTCCTGAATCAATGGTGCAAGGAGATTTCTTTTACTATTACATATGCTTCCTAAAGATTTCGAAAGGTCCTTTTGCTAAAATCAGACAATTGAAATCTATATCTGTTTCAAGATTCGAGTCTGAAAATGTCTCACCTTAAAGAAAACTTTACATTTATGATTTGAATGTTTTAGCAGTAAATGGAGAAAAAATATCTTCCTCCAAAAGTTATTCACCAAGTCTTATTTTTTGAGGACATTATCTAAGAAATTGTGTATAAGAATGGAGATCAAATGAAACATGGATGCAATGAGCCACAATAATTTTCTACTAATCACGCATCACGAGGAGGTCTGCATTTGAAGTTAAAATCTTGCTCAAAACAAGACAAACATTTCGGACTTATAAAAATACAGTTTGAAAATGGCAAAAAGAAAATGCTTACAAGGTCTTAAAAAATTGTTTGGGAAGAGAAGACTAACACTTTACTGTTGTAGTTCATATCATTCAAGAAGAAACAAAACTCAATGCACTAAGAATGCAAGATCTACCATAAAAAGGAAAAAAGCGTGTATTTACATATTTTATGGCAGAAGTATCTCATTAATCGACAGGTTTTTATGGCGTTTTACTGAAAGATTTCTTTCCAGTGTAACATACAGAGTGTTTTTTTTCCAGGTATAAAAGTTTAAGTTGGCATTACTTTCCAAGATGGCGACCGATTTAACAGCTGTCAAATGATTTATTCTCAGTTTGGTTTGGCAATTCATCATGAATAGACTCACGCCTGAACAAAGCTTTCAAATTGTGCAATTTTATTTCGAAAATAATGGTCGCGATTTTCATAAGCGAATTTTATTTAGCGATGAAGCGCACTTCTGGTTGAATGGCTACGTCAACAAACAAAACTGCCGAATTTGGAGTGAAGCTAATCCTCAAGTGTATGTCGAAACACCGTTACATACCGAAAAACTGACTGTTTGGTGCGCTTTATGGGCTGGTGGAATCCTTCTTCAAAAACTATGAAGGCCACAACGTTACAGTCAATGATGATCGGTATAGAGCCATGATTACTAACTTTTCATTCCTGAATTGAAAAATCATAGTGTCCAGGAGATGTGGTTCCAACAAGACGGCGCAACATGTCACACAGCTCGTGCCACAATCGATTTATTGAAATATACGTTTGGTGACCGCCTAATTTCACGTTTTGGACCTGTGAAGATCAAGATCTTGTGATTTAACACCCCTAGACTATTTTCTGTGGGGCTATGTAAATTCATTGGTCTATGAGGATAAGACACAAACGCTTGACCATTTGGAAGACAACATTCGCCGTGTTATTGCCGATATACGGCCACAAATGTTGGAAAAAGTCATCGAAAATTGGACGTCCAGATTGGACTACATCCGAGACAG
Organism: Trichonephila clavipes; assembly: GCA_019973935.1. NCBI lineage: Eukaryota > Metazoa > Arthropoda > Arachnida > Araneae > Nephilidae > Trichonephila > Trichonephila clavipes. The sequence goes on from BMAU01019481.1 coordinate 2,011,690, forward strand.
CCGTGGCAGTCCTATGCCAGAAATCATATTTAAAATGTAATGCCACAAGATTATTTTTCGAATAAAAAAAAATTCATGTCAATCGAATAATGCATCGTTTTTTTATGCAATTAAAAGTTCTATACCTCTGAAAAAAACACCCTTTACTTACAGGAGGCATAAGTGACACAAAGACGTTTTAGAATCACATACCAATGTAGGGTCGAAAATAACCTCTTCATGCATAGAGAACATTGTACGAAGTTCTCGATTGAAGCTAATACTGAAATTTTAATTCACTTTTACAGCTGGTAACTAAGGTTTTTGGGTGAGCAAATACTAAAACGTTTAACTGACCGAAATCCACCTCGCGTATGAAGCTGTGGATCTTAACATGTGGTCCATTCTGCTCTTGCACCAGGAGGTCTTCATGATGAGACATGTTTTTTATCGTTCTGTCTTTACATGTTCTCACGAAAAAATGGCTATCTCTAGAGGGCTACCATGAAGAGAATGCCCTACGTTTAAAGTATAAAGTACTTTCTAAGGCATTGAATTGAAGAAAATATCAACACAAATCATACAATTTCTTACTATTTACAGCATTTTCAATCATTGACACCTGAAAAATTTTCTGCTGCATATTCTGCAGAAACTTATCAAAGAAACACATGTTTATTGGTCATTTTGTCGCTTAGTGGGACCTCTCAAGTTATAACAATGAAGCATAACAACAATTATATACGTTGTATTTATACATCATCTGTTAATCATGGTGATCCGGTTTATTGTCCTGCCAGATCACTGAGTTAAGTATACATGGAAGGTTTTTGCTGCTCTCATATCAAGTCAGTAGTGCAGGAGAACTCCACTGAACCATTTGAAGGCCTAGTTTCCCATATCTGTAGAAGTGAGGGAAACTCGAGACATCCAAGAAATTTTACATAATCAATAATAATATAAGCGTTTACTAATCTTTATCCTGAATGGCATTTTTTTATTTATTCTATTTATTTATTATTTATTCATTTATTTATTTGCTTATTGACATTTGTTATGGTTTTAAATTACTTTGATACAGTATAAATGATTAGATATGCATATATGTAGAGGTAAATTTCGTTTTAGAATATGCCAAAAAATAATGCAATCAAGACAAAAACAACGCTCAATTTAATACTTTGCTTAAGGAATAATTGAAATTAATGAATATTTTTTCACAAGATATACTACTACAAAATATTAATTATCGTAATCATAAAACTCAAGCGTCAACTGAAAAAAAATGGATCTAAGACACAAAAAAGGTTTCAAAACAAATATATATATATATATATATATATAAAACAAATATATATATATATATATATATATATATATATATATATATATATATATATATATATATATATCACTCCATATTTGCCCAACAACTTACCCGGCAATAGAACTGAAATTTAAGTCCTATTGTCTCAAACTCCATCTTTGCTGACACAATGTCCTCTAATGTCTTTACTAAGAATAGCTAAATGATCTGTTTCCCCAATGGTAGTCAGATTTCTTTCCGCTGTTAGAATATGACCACTAGCTCAAACGCACTAAGCAATTTATTCCTAACTCCGGAGTATCGAGTTCCTGGCTCGTAAGAAAGTAAAATGAATTGCAACTTTAGTGCCCTGTATAAAAACAAGAATTATTCTAATTCGGATTTCTGCTGTGTTTTGCAAATAAGAATGTTTTTGAAGTGCAAATATGTATGAGAATTTGTAGAACTGCATTTTGTCACACATAAATACTTTAACATCTTGTGCAGAAATTCGCTGTAAAAGGAAAAACCGTTTACCGTTTTTATATTGAGAAGTTTGCTTTTTTTATTTTAAGAATATAAAGAAGAATAACGCCTAGAAGTTTTCAAAATGTTTTTATTTTAGTAGAATCTGTATGTTTAAATCGAAGTGAATAACTATAAGTGATATAAAAAGGTTTATAAACAAATATTAATAAAATATTAATAAACATTATCATTTTTAAAGAAAAATATAATGTTTTATGTAAAACGAGAAGTTCTATATGTTTCTTAAATATACATGCATTAAAAATATTCGTCCAGTTTAATACATGGAATTGAAAAAAAAGAAGCTCCAATTTATGTGAGCGCCAATAAAAAGAAAATATCAATTTTAAGAATCAAATGCTTATTTTAGAAGTACATACAGTTTATATTTCGAACTTAACTTAGTATTTTTAGAAAATCCATGCTTACATTGTATATATGTTGTTGTTGTGGCTAATGCCACCTGTCTGACGTAGTCAGAACGAAGCCCACGAAATTCATCGTGGCATGGGCAAGAGGTACGCCTGTCGTTGGCCTTGAGCACCATACAGGTGACAGTGCGATTTAAGCTCAGTGAAACTTCCCCGAAGGGACGATAGATGGCGACACGACCTCTATCTCCACCTCCACAATTACTGCAAGTGAACTGAAGGGGAGGGAAATATTCTCCAGTTCCTGCGCTAGTGAATAAGCCCACAAGACTACGGATCCACTGATTTAACGAGCACGTACTCCGTGTGCACTCGGAGGGTATTTGGTGACATCGAGCATCGAACCCAGGCCTTCCGGTCTGGAGTCCTATGCTCTAACCACTAGGCTACCCACGGCCCACATTGTATATATAATGCTCCTTAATTTTAATTATGATCATTTAAATGTTTATTTAATAAATCAGCTGTATAACAGAAATCCTTTTGAGTAAAAATTAGACAAATAGAATTTCTTTTTGATCTCAGAATAAATAGGACTATTAAAAGTTTGTTTTTAAAGATTTTATTTTAATTAAAAAATAAATTTTTTAAAAACTTACTCTGAATGATATGACAGTTAAAAATACATATACTTGTATTCATACATACATATAAAAACTGTGCCTGAGTTGTATATAAATTCCATATTGCTTAAAACTACAAGAATTTCAATTATTGTAAGCGTAAGTTTATTTATAGTTATGTAGGTATATAATTAATTCGATCTTCTTCGTCGCATATAAGCTTCTCCATTGTTACGTAAAAAGGAATATCTAATCCCCTAGTTTTAAACCACACTGGAACTTTGAATTTAAATAAGGATTCTAACAGGTTAACTATTGCTGAACATTGACTTCCTCGAATTTAAATTAAAATTTTCTCCATGCCTGAAAATTTCTGTCAACGGGTTGTGACGGGCTCACGCGTCTTTTCCTTAACATGTCCTTTGGGTTATTTGGGGCTAGAATTAATGGCAACTCTCTCTTTTCCAACCAAATAGAAGAAGTGAAGCGTGAAGGAAAGATGCAAATTAGGAAGCTTTTAAATATCACAACTTAGAGTAAGCTGTGTGGCAATTTGAGGAATGTAAAGATAATCCAGGGTTTAAACGTGATCAGGTTTTGGAAAACGTTAAGTGACAGTAAACAGAAATTATACGTGATAGAGATCCCTAAAGTCAAGGTGCATACCATAGCACTCGGGTGAATACGCAACTTCATCTAGGATTATTGTGATCGCTACTTCAGACTACATGAAAGGTAGGAGTGACTATTTAATATTGGGATCTGTGATAGTCTAGAAATAGAGCTTAGCGAGTAAGTATTGATAGTTGTCCGGGTTACGTTAGTTCGGTATTGTTATATATTGTGTGTTGAGCCACCATAGATTCTCTGACTTATATTATTTTTATCTAATTTGTTAGAGGTTTAAGTTAAAGATCTTAATAAAGACTTATTAACATCATGGCTGTTTCTAGTTCTTCCCTTAATCCTACCCCTCTAGCTCATGCTAATGATCAAGGAGAAGGGCACCCGAGGCGGGCGCCCTCACAGGGTTTTAGAATTATTGCATCACAGGTGTGACTCGCGGCCCGGCCAGTATACCAGCACATAAACATATATAATAAAATATTAAAATTTCTCTCGTAATAGGAAAGATAGTAGCAGAGAAGGTATTCCAAGTGTCAGGACGTAAATATTAAATTTTTATTGTACTTTTTTATGTTTATTATAATGAATTATTCGAAATAAACATATTTCAAGGGATATTGATCTTTCTGCAGCCAACCTTGGGATAAATCTTGTTTGTATGGCCAAAGTTAGTCTTTGAGTTTGACACTCCTGTGGATTACTATTCACACATTTACTACTAAACTTACGTTTATCTAAATCCAGCAAATAACCTATCCTAATTAATAACTTTTATTCGCTTCTAAAATTGTTTAATATTCTAAAAGGTTTATAGCATATCTTTATTTGTGTTTGTAGTTTGTAATTCCAACGTAAGCTTGTGAGGCTTATTATTTCAGATTAAAAAAATGCTTCGCTTGTCTGTTTCCTGCTACTGTACAAATTTTAAATTTATATGTAAAGATTGCATACAATGTTTTCATAAAATATGTAATTTTCTATATTATAATTCACTTTTTACATGAAAATCTTTTGTAAAGGAAGTTCAATATTTTCTTCTTATAATCAAAAATATCAAATACAAATTTTATTTCAAGTACATTTCACTTGTTTCAATAGTGTAAAATTAAAAAAATTTATTTTCTCTAAAAAAAACATCAACATTTTAGTAACTGATTTTTTAAAAAATATTTGAATCAATAGGCTGATTTTTTTTAGTAACAACATTGTCTCAAATTTCTTGTCAAGGCGCTCAATTTAATGTGACGTCATAATCGCATGATAATGATAACTACATATTTTTAGCCGGTCAGTTAAAAAAATTCATAGTCGCATGATAAATGCAATCGAGTTTTTCCAGCTAATCAGTTCATGTGTGCTTTGTTCCCAACTTTTTATCTTTACAGAAACTTTTTCTCAAAGAGTACAAATTTGTCAACAATATTAACACGCATAGATAAACAAAATGCAATTTATTTAAAAATAAATGTATATAATGTTAGATCTTTTTTAAATAATATTTGTACATCTTTATCCAATCATGAAATTTGAAATTTTATCTAAGTTTTACAAAAATAGAATAACAAGTAGAATTGATTTGTGATGTCTCTTTTGAGTTTAATGGAGAATACGTGTTTTTCTTTATGATGTGACTGTCATGAAATGAGCTAATTGGTTGAGCGGCCCAGGTCACAGGAAGAGGATGGACAAAACTGGAACCCTACCCGTCCAAAATTCCACTCCTCGATATATGCAGGATTTTGAGCCTTGATTGATTTCCATGCCTCATCCTCTTACATCTCTACATTGTCTGTTTTTAAAGTGAGTGAGTGAATATTAACATCACACTGTTCAGCTACACGAGGGCTTTTGGTGACGGACCACGTTATTTCGAACCATTTTCAAGTGACGTGGACGGCATCTGAGCTGGAACCCCCCTCTCCGAACTACCACACCACATCAACGAAGGACGCGTTTCAGCTCTCGACAGATTTAACGTGCATCGTTGCCCTACACGACGGGTCTTTAGTGTTACTGGGTTCGAACTCATGACATGCCTGTCATTATCCGATACCTTGACCACTGGGCTAGAGCAGCCCCTGGTCTTTTTATAAAGGCATTGGGACTAGAATCTACAACTCACCAACTTTGGTCATGAGTTCGCCACCATTATCTTTTGTTTGTCACGGTCTTTAAATGCATCACATCGAATCTTTAAGATTAAACTATACGCACCAGTGGTGCACACATAAAGTTTTCAAGGGTTGGTCCGGGGTCGAAAGTTCACCATTCTTGTATCATGCTCCTTTTGATTTTGTCGATTTTCGGGAACAAAACACAGTAAAAAACTAATTTTTGTATAAATAATTAGCTTTAATTAATAAATTTAATCGTTAATAACAAGTAATTAATTAAATTTTACTACTATATACTTAGAATTATAATCAATCGGAAAAAAAATCAAGGGGCTTTGGGGAGGATCCGGACCCCCTGACATCCCCCACGTTGTGTGCGCCACTGATACGCACAAATTGCAGTGCATTAGATCTCAAATTTTAAATTATCGTTAAACCACAGCGATTTTCTTTTCTCTTGATCACTAACTCTACTAGATGCCTCAGCTAAGCCTTCAGATGGTAAAATGCGTTTACAGAGGAAACGGATTAACGGAGTTTCTGGGAAATGCCTAAAAATCAAGAAAATATTCCTGCAAGTATATGAGGAATAAATAATAAATATTTTTGTATTGTAAAGGAATTACTTGTTTCGAATCAAATGATTTACTATTTCAAATTTTCTAATGCACTTTACACGAGAAAAGATATAAATGTTAAATGAAGCAGTTTCTCATTTTTCTATTTACAATTTCGAATAACATATGAACTCTGAACTTTATTATTACAAACACGGAATATTCAACTTTGCATTTTAAGGTGGCATTTTGTAAATATAACTCCTACTGGGAATTTCTCAATGGCTTAGAATTTTTATGCCTTAGATCTGTTCAAGAATAGTAGATCAAACACCTATCTCTGAAAGGAGTTATTTTGGAAAGAATGAATGTATTGTAAGCGAAGCATTAAGTTTTGAATACGAAGAATTTAATTTTGGGAATGAATGCAAAGGCATAAAATCATTTTCTGAAGTTCAGAAATCACAGTAAGGGAAACAGTTGTAAGAATTGCTAAATAATACTAATTGAGTTTTGTATTTCATGTAAATTAAATTAAAAGATTCAAATGTAGTCCAAGAGTTTTTAAGAAATACTTTGCGGTAAGTATTAATTCACATAAATACGACATGCATATTCTCTACGGTAATATTAAATAGTCTTTATGCATTATTTATTTCAGGGAGTAAATATCTACGTCAGTGTTTCTCAAACTGTGGGGCGATATCGAAAATAAAAGACTTAAAAAATAATTAATTTACTGGAATGATTTAAAACAAAATACTTTAAGAGATAATAAAAAATGCACTTTTACTCTGATATAATTTATAGACATGCGATATTAAGTCATCAAAAATAAAAACGTCTTCAATACCTAATTAGCTATTTTTGATCCTATAACCAAATAGAAAAACTTTTATTTGATTTGCTGTAATACTGTGATGAGAGATTTTTTATTACGTTTTCTTTTTAATCCTAACACACTGCTCTTTCATAGAAAAAACAAATCCCAGACCCAGAATCGAAAAAAATTAAGAACATGAAAAATTCATCAATGTGATTATTTTTGAAATACTGCACATTATAGCTGTAATCTGCTTTTGCCGATAATCTTGTTGTTGTTGTAATCTGTTGTATCTGCCGATAATCTGTTTGACCTAAGTTATTAGTACAGTTAGTTATGACTCCTCTCTTACGTTTGTTTCTCATTTAGGGAAGTTGTAAGTAATGTATTTTTCTGTTGCGCTTTTTTCCCATGCAAAGGAGTTTTATGATACATATAAACATATCTCAAACATATAAAGCATAACGAAAAACGTTTTAAACAATTGTTTTTAGCAGCAACATACATACTATGATAATTAATACACTTTTTACCCCGAAGTGGTCGCGTGGGACACACACAACATGATATCGTTAATTCTGACAAAACTGTTTATTTGTTACCGAAGAAAAATTGAAAAGTCCTTGAAAGTAGGGGTAAGTTTACGTTCTCTTAATTAAATTATTCGCTGGAATCACGATTTGTATCGTATACAATAAAATAATTATAAAGAAAAAGAGGATTGGGGTGACTCAATAACCCCGCTCGACCGTATAAGTGCGCGCCTGCTCCCGGGTTAAAAAATGTTGAAGTGTTTTCGCTTTAAATATTAAAAACAATACAATTATTCTTCATCGGAATTTTATATATTATTGTTCATTCTTTAACTTCAATTCTAAATGCTAATTCTGTGAGGCTTAAAATTACAATTCGTTTAAAACTAATGAAACAATAATTTTACGGTTTTGTAAACATTATCGCGCACTTGGCTTTACTCTCCTTTCAATTCAGCTATTGTATCAATAATGTTTTTCTTATAAATGAACTCGTCTAAAGAGCGGGCACTTCAGCCAGTATACTTTTAATGTATCAGTGCTGCACAGAGTATTTTATAACTAATTAATTAATACTAAATTAAGAATAAGTTTAATAATTATTAACGACTTCCATGGGCTTGTCTTGCACAGCAAAGTTTTTATAAGGAATGCTTATGATTAGAAATTGACCCTCTAAGTTATTTTTCTATATTTAGCTGATATATATATTTTGTCTTCAAAGCAGCAAACTCATTTGGCAATATGTTCAATTTAAAAATTAGAGAAAGGAAAAATAACATAATAATTATCTTATTACTTAATTTTTTTGCTTAAAAGTAACGCAAACAAAATTTAATACTTATGTTATTAATTTTTGTTTGGTTTATAATTAAGATTGCGCATTGTAGCTTTAGCGTCAAAGTGCATTATTATTGCATTCATTACATTATTAATGTTTAAGGGGGGGCGATAAAAATTGTGATTGAAAAGGGGGGCGCCAGTATTGAAAGTTTGAGAAGCACTGATGTACGTGGAAATAGTTCTAAGATAAATTTTTAATGAGAAGCACTTTAATTTTTATTTCAGCGTATCAGAATCAGTTTCATAAATACTTTAGTTGAACTTACTCTTTTTTAAAATTATTTGAACGCAATATTGCTAATTTCTATTTGTTGCTCAAAGCGAAATGTCTTTTTTATATATATTTTATTAATTACATAAATATTTAAAAAAATAAACAACTGTGCAAATGTAGAGTATTATTTTAATGTGAATCCTGTTAAAATTAATTAAATGCATTTCCTCGAATTCCATCGAAATTCTTCTTGTTACTTTTGCTAATGTAAATAATAAGGTACTTTTAACCATGAATTAAAAAAGTGAAAGAAAGAAGTAAGGCTGAATATTTTTCTTCGTAATTTTTAAAATTGAAAAAAATACGCCTATATTTCTCAAATGTCAAAAAGCTGATGTGGTGAACTTTTTATCAGTTCTTTTGCATAAAATATTTTGATAGCAGTAAGTTGGCAAAATTGTCTTCGAAAAGAGAGCGGCACGCGTTCTTTATTTGAAAAACTTATATTAAACAAAAGTTATTATTTTTTTTTCTTTCACAGAAGAATTCAAATGCATATGTCTCACCAGAACTGTTTCATGTTTAAACAAAGGAAATTTTCCTTTTTTCATTGTTTAAACTTCATTGGAACGCAATGATGCTTAATTAAACTTTTTCAATGATAATTGCAGCAAAATTACGTTGTTTCTAAGTTACAATGAGTTTTATTGTACCATGTTACATAATAGTAATAGACTAAAATATCATTATTTTCACCATATAATGCTCCTACATTTGTGGTCTTCCAAAATGTAATATTAAGTAAGAGAGGAGATGTCAAAGTAAAATTTATTAGAGCGATAACGCAGCTGTAAAAGTTATAATAACTGAAAATATAGATTTCTTTGAGGTGGACGCAGGGACGAAATCGATACTGAGATTTGAAGCTGTATTTCCTTCCGCTACACAACTCGGGATTGAATGAAGATAATTTGGATTTCTTTTTGAGGTATGTGTTTTCCCATGTTGCCTAAACACGTTTTCTATGTCAAATGATGGTATTAAAATCTGGTGTATAACGAGATAATGGATTTCTAATCACCGTCTAAACGTGTTCAAAAAGCAATCAATCAGGAGAGCCAGGAAGCTAAGACAGAAATGTAGAACAGAGGATGAAAAATTCATTAACTTTAAGTGCACATATGGTCAAGCATTGTCCTTTTGGAATGTGATTGCTGGAGAGTTCTGAAGGTAAGAGAGGGTAAAAAACTCAAGAACTGCAAATATATAGTGCTGGCTGCTTATTGTATTTGCAATGTGTATTTGGGTAGATCAGAAGTGAAATCAATATAACATCCAAATTATATAAATAGGTGCAGAACCAATATTCAACACTAAGCCAACAGTTGGGTGACCACTCTCTACGATGTATTCAGACACTAATTTAACACAGCAGGCAGAAAGGTATATCGTATTTGAAGATCATTAGCCGTCAATATCATGCCATTAGTTTGTTCTTGTCCAACGCTTAATGCACTTTGCAAAATTACCATGTTATTTTGATACAAAGGGTATTGCAACAACAGACGTATTTAATGGGTTCAGTGTGTTGTAATTTATGTCCACTTGTATATGCGAACCAGGATTGTTGCACAACCCTTGATATATTACCCAAGTACAAAACTGTTACAATCTAATCATTCTGTTCAAACTGTGGTTCCCAGTCCCGTTTTCGCATTCAAAAGAAAACTCTATTATTTAAATACATGTTTTAATTATATTTAAGAATTTTGCGAAAGCAATAGTTTACTTTTGCCAACTGGATGATGTGGTTGATTTGCCGCTGGCCTTCTGCACATAAGGTTGCGGGTTCGACCCCGGCCCAAGTCGGTGTATTTTCATGATACAGGAAATCGACTGCGGTCATGTCTTATGATTATAAGGCGTGTAAAAGATTCCTAGTGTGTCTATTTGGCATAGGTGCTCTCTGCAAAATTAAAATCCAAGTGCAGGTTCACATCGTCAGAGCTCAGGTTCCCCCCTCTAGGGAGGAAACTAGGCGTCAAAATTACTTACGGCAGTTGGTATTGCCTACATGGTGCCATTCTAAAAAGTGATACTAGCTTCTGGGGAATGGATTAGGTCTGCAAAGGTTAAATACCAATAAGCAGAACCATTTTAATACATATATATATATATATATATAGAGAGAGAGAGAGAGAGAGAGAGAGAGAGTTTCTCTTTTAAAACTACATAAATGTTACATTGACAATAATAACTGAATTGTTATATACTGAAAGATAATTCATTCTAAAAATTCCTGTTTATCTCAATTTATTTTATCAAACTATTATTCGTCCCTGTATCACATAAAGTACACTAAGGAAAATTGCAAGCATGAGGCATAATCATTTATTTATCTACTTATTACAAATTTTTTTTTCTATTAAATTATCTTCATTTCTTGCATGTTTTTTTAAGAAAAATTAACGGATGAAAGATTTATTTTAAATATTACTGTAAATTAATTTTAAAGTTTTCCCACCCTTAACGTTTTGTCTCTTCTACACATTACTACGTTTCCTGCTGAGACTTTTCGCAGAATTATTAGTTTCTCTTGGTATTTCGAGATGGATCTAATTTTAGGGAATAAAAGAAGTTAAGTAGCTCCGTAATTTTATTTGGTTTGACATGTAAATAATTAAAATAAGTTAAACACGAGTTGAAAGTATTCTAATAATGTTAATAATTAAAGAATTAAAATAAAAATTCTGTTTCTTAATACGTAAAATGTTACATCCATATTATTTTGAATACTTAGTTCAATTCTGACCTCAAGATTCACTAAGCATTCTATTTCAAGTCCAGAGTAGTGATAAATCAGTATATTACTGTCTTAAATTTCAAACTTGTTGCCATATGTATAATTAAATGGGTAGAAAGTCAAGTTATAAACGAATATTGTCAATCATTTTAGTGTCAAATTTAACGTAATACATCATTAAAACTTAATAACCTATTTGCTTATCACAGAAAAGGAGCAAAAAAACGGTTTTAATTCAATTTTATAAGTATTTCTCTATAAAAATCAATTTTTTTAAATGAGAATAACTCATTTTATTTTCGTATTTTATTTTACAAGAAATAATGATTATTGGAATAGAAAATAATTACCACGATAAATGCATACACTTCAGAAATTAATACATAATCATTCAGAAAAATAGATGACCGAGTTATTAATGAAGTGCTTAGTGTTTAACAAAGATTTATGTATTTATTCCCTTCATGGTAATTAAATGAGATAGAGAGAGCCATAGATTTCCTTGGTATTAATGATGCTCAGCAATTCTCTGTTCAAATATGAAATTTACTGATCAGCTGAAAGATCCGTAATTCGATATGAGTAATTATTAATTAAATGAAGACATAAAGTAAGCAGAATCTTTATTTGGTAGTCAATCTTCATTTATTTATCATTAATTTTGCCTAGATTGTGATTTAATGTAATCTCTCGCTTAAACAAATAAATAAGTAAGCGTTGATTTGCTTTCCTTCATTGTATAGATTTAATTAAAAGTATCATTTCAAATGGTGAATTATTTCATTAATTAAAAACATATAAAACCTATAGTGAATTAATGAACATAGCAAACATTGGTTATTATTTTTAGTACTTGTAATTTTAGTAATTAATTTCACTGATTTATTTTATTTCGTTGATCATAAAATTTTGAAAATAATATGATATTTGCTAAACAGAGGAAACTACGTTAAACTTTAAGCGCATAAAGTTTATTTTTTATGTTTCAATTCTTTTTTCTAATCAGAAAAAAATGAAACATCGGACAACAGAATAAGAGTACCAATAAAAATATGAACTTTTTTTGTTTAAATTGAACACAGTAATCCTTTAAGTAACTGCAAAATACCTTTAACTTTTTATGTATGTTACATTTAAAATTTTCATTATTGAAAAATGTACATTTTTTTTTTCTATTCATATATATACTTCTATTCTATAAATTCAAAAGGCAATAAGTTCCTAAAATAATATCGCATTCTTAACGAGGCGCAAAATCCTCATCTGACAACGGAATTGATTTCAAATATTTCGGAACAAATACATCTGAAGATTACTGAATTGTTTGTGAATTATTTTCATTTAAATTAAATAAGCACATTCAGCACTTTCATCTAATATTTTTGATCCGACGATCAAACCAATAGTTTCATTTTTGCCCCGCTAACTCCCCGAAGAGAAATATTATTAAGTTTTATATTTTACATCCAGAACACTCGCTACCTGAAGGAAACAAAACAAAACCCAGATCCAGAATTTGAAAAGGATAGATTCATAGTCCTTTTCATGATTTAAAAGAAAAAAACTTGACTCACTTTTCACGTAAGTGTCAGAATAAATTTGATCAACGGTTTGACCTTCGTACTTGCTAGTGTCCTCAGTTAGCTTCCCATTTCATATATTATATTTTGATCTTGCAAGCCCAGTAAATAATGTGCTTCTGGGCTTTTTCCCTATAGAAATAGTGCTATGATATTCTGAAAAGGGCTGATAAATATTTTATGTAATTCTTTTTTTAAACGATTTGTATTTAAAAGTAATTAAAGTTCAAAAGCGTAGTAAAAACCTTATATAAAGTTCTTTCAACGTTGACTCCACTTAAAAACATAAACGCTGCCAGCGAAGAAATTATCCCACTCGCGATGTTGAAATCATATTTGTTTCTAAGGGCAAAAATGTTTGTATTTTGTTTCGAAAATACATATTTTAACTTTAAATATCCCAAGAACATGAAATAACTGGGGAAACGTTTTGAAAGGTATTGGAAGTGAAACCTGTGAAATTTTAAGGAAAATGTTTTTTTCCCCGATTTCTTAGATTCAGTTACATTTTGTGGAAATATGAGCAACAGGCATGTTATCAAAATGACTATATATAGAAATTAAATATCTAGCAAAATGTTTTTCTTTATTCCAAAAATACTGTTTAAAACTGAAGAACGTGTTATCTTTCGTATTATTTTCCTTGCTTAAAAATATTAAATAAAAAAATATATAATAAACTCGTACCTTGATTTCACATCTGAAGGTTTAAATAAAATTCATCGTTTTATGATAAAGTTATAGCTATTGAAATTAAAAACAAAGCAGAAAAAATAATAACGGAGGAGATTTTTATCAAATTTTTAAGAAAAGTTTACTTTTATTTTGTTTTTTTATTGCGTAGAGCTATGGATACTCTTTTAAATTCATTTTTTTATAAATTCAACTTAATCTGCAGTTTAATAATTGAAGCTAAAGCGTGTAATTTGATGGATAAATATATCTGTTTACATCTTGAATTTACCTAATTTTTAGAGCACAGATTTATAGAGTATTTATAGAAAATATATATAAAATCAATGATTGTTTGGAGGAGTATTTAATAACTTATTCGGATGAGGACAATTTCATTTCAAACACTAGTAGGATTTCATTCTGATTTGAAACAATCGGAAAAGTGTTTTCCCTTTAAAAAACATCCTTGCTTACAATATGATTTTTTTGAAACAAAATTTAACCTTAAACAAATCTGAAGAGTAACTGAAAAATTCAAATTATGTTGCGAAATATACGAGAAATAATGAAAAGTTGGTACTAAGGAATGGAACTATTTTAGTTGATTTTTTTAACATATCGAATTGTACGGGTGGTAATCAAAATAATGGAAACACCAAAGATGTATATAAAATTCTTTATTACTATGGTGTAGGACCAACTTTGTCATGTAATGCAGCTTGAATTCACCTAGGAATCAATTCGTTCAAGTTCTGAATAGTGTTTAGAGGAATATTGTACTATTCTTCATGGAGAAATTGTGAAAGTTCTGAGAGACATGCCGGTGGAGGACATCGATTCCGTATTGAACGCTCTGAAATAGACATAACGCTTCAATTATGTTCAGGTCGGGTGACTGTGCGGACCAAGATATACGGTTATATATTCATCCACGTGTTCATCAAACCAAGATTCGATAAGTCCAGCTGCATAAATAGGTACAATATCTCTTTGGAAAATTATGTCTCCTACATGAAACAAATTTTCCATTACGGGGTGGGTCTAGCCAGCTAAAGTTTCTCAATGCTTCTCTCTAGTGATCCTTCCTTTCAGGGTTACGATTGGTCCAATAGAAAACAACGATATGACAGCCCATATCACGGCAGATCCACATCCATGTTTGACAGTGGCAAGGGGTCAATAAAGGTCATACGCTTGTGCAGGTGTCCTCCAAACGTGACCTATCCAGTTGTAAGGAAAAGAATGAAAAAAAACGAATCATTAGACCATATAACTTCATTCCGCTTATTACTGACAAGGTTTTGTGAGTGTGGCACCACTGTAGACGACATTTGGTATTAACATGTGTGACAAGTGGCTTGAGAATTGCTGCTCTGCTGTAAATATCTTATTTATGAAGGTGCCTTCTACCTGCAATAATTGACACTGGAGAATCCAAGGCTGATTGACCTCTGCGATCCCTTTTGCGACATTATAATTCGCTTCAAAACAAGTTTCGCTCTTTTTCCATCCACTAATTATCTTTGCGGAGCTTGTCTTACAGTGATGTGTATATGCTGTCATGACTTTAGACATCGTACCTCTAGCAGCGCTTCAATGTTGGAGTGTTTCGGTCACACTTGCTTCAGCTAGACGGGCTCCAATTCGGCATCTTTGAAAATCTGAGAGGTTCAACATTTTACACTTTTCACAAAATCCGAGACTTACATAACTTCAACAAAGCTATACCACATTCTACCGGAATATATTTTTTTTTCTATTTATAAAAAAACTGGTAGTTATTATTTTACATTAATGCTTATGAAGTGAATTAAAAAATGTCATTTTAATTCACAAATGTTCCTCTTGTTTTGATAACCACCTGTACAAATGGGTTTAACTAAATGAAGAATATTTTTAAGGGAAAAAATCTGATTAAGGCACACACGTTAAAATAAATTGTGTCTATATTATATTAGAAATAGTTTATGTTAAAAGCTTTCACAAATTCCACGAATAAGATATTCGATTACAATTATTTTTAAAAAAAAAAAAGATTTATACTAGATTTTAAAAGACAATAATTTTACCAAAAAAATAAATTTGCAAGCAAAATGTTTATTCAAAAGTGAATTCCTAAAATAAAATTTTTTCATAAAATAATTATGAATATAAAATTTTAAAAAATTGAAAAAAATAATGTATATATGTATAGAAATTAAACAAATTTTTATATATCTTATGCGTTTGTAACTTACATGTGCAAAAAATTTGTTCCTCCACGTCATTTCTATAAATATTTCATTTAATTTACTTTAGTTAATTAATGACAAATGAAGTTTTGAGCTTAGAGGATTCCATCGACCTGGCTAATTCGTCTGATATTATTGAAATTCTAGTCAAGTAATTAGCCTAACTAAATAATTATAGAATAGTTAAAATATTTAAATTCAGTTGACTTTTGAGAATTTTAGTATTTAAAAAGGCATGGAAATAATTATTCAGTTAAAAAATATATATTTGCCCGCTTATAATTAAGTTTTTGTTCATACTTAAAACAATTAAAAATGTTATTCTTTTATGTTTTATTCGCATAACTGCTTTTATAACCCTTGACATATTTAAGGTCCTTTCTAACTATTTAATGCTTGATTTTACTAATTATGACCTCACTTTAAGAAGTATTAAGAATCTTTAATTTTCTTGTTTTTTGTAATATGAGGATTTTCAAACAAATCTTATTTTTTTATAAAATAACTACTTGTGATTCTTTTCTCCTCTTTCAATTTTGCAACTTCTTAATTTTATTTTTAAAATATATGTAACTGAACCAATTTATAAAATATTTCATTCATTTCACTTAACTTACAGGTATTCGCAAATGATTTGCTAGGGCATTTTTAATGCTGATTTTGAGTTAGTTTAACTAATTATACACATGATGTTATGATGATTGGAATCATTGGTCCATACAAAATATACATCGATATCCAGTGCTTAAATTTACGGTACAGACGATAAAACAAAATTTTTAAAACATATGAGAATGTATAATATGACAAGGGAAAAAGCGCATGGGAAGTATTGAGTTCGAAAAATGGAAGTGGAAAAATTATAAAAAAGACAGCACACAACCGTTGCAGGGCGCAATATGCGTCAAGTTTATCAAGAAAATATTGCGATGGCACATATTGTACATCAGGGGTGGGCAGACTTTTACATGGTTCGGTCTACTTCTAATTTTTTAAGGTGTTTCGGTACACCTAGCGGCGTAGGTGTGGTAAGTTACAAAAGCGCTGAACAATACTTATATTCTAACAATAAGAAATACAGAATATACACTTACCTACACAATTACAATAAAAAAACTTACTCTTTTAAAGTCATGTTTTAAGCAAAACACAAGATAGACATAAAATAATTTTACCCACAAATTAAATAACATCAAATAATGCATATATTATCAAACAACTCAAAATACATTAAAAAACAAATCATTTTCATTTAAAGTTTGCTATCGTAGAATTTTATAGTCTCAGTAGAAGACTTAGCCTACACACTGTCCAATCTTGAATATCTCAGTAAGTAATTTCTAACTGCTATAATCTTGCACTGGATTCCAGAAGGTCATCGTTGAAAATGTATGGTTGAAATGCAATTATATATTCATCGTTGAAAATGCATATTTACAAGATAGATAGTGCAAGAGAATGATGTTAAATGAAATGCAGCTTTTTTAAATTAGGATTCTTTACTTCGTCCATTAACCGATATACATTGGTGAGCAAAACTTAAGCAACAAGTGGGTTTATTGCCATAACTTAACGAAAAATCATCTGAGAGACACATGAAATTAAGAAATGAGGGAGAGTATTATGTACGTAAAGGATGACGAAAGCATCGGTGCTGAAAAAGGAATACAATGCATACGGTATGGAATCAAACAAAAACAAGCTTTATTGAACGCATAGTATCGTAACTCATGATGGTCTATCCAACAGGAAGAACAAAAATAGATGTTCCTTAATATGGTATATGCCCTCTCCTCACTGCAATGGTTGCTTCGCACCGTCTCCTCATACTCAGAACCAGCTGGTGCAACATTTCTTGCGGTAGGAGTGCCCATTCTTCAATCAGCATCTGTTTGAGTTGTTGGGTGTTCTCCGGATGATGTAAGCGTGCTGCAATACGTCTCTCCAAAGCATCCCACACATGTTCGATGGGATTTAAATCTGTAGAGTACGCTGGCCAATCCATTCGAGTGATATCTTCACTTTCCAGCAGCTCCTCGGCAGCAAGAGTGCGATGTGGCCGTGCATTGTCATCCATAAAAATGAAGTCTGGGCCAATAGCACCTCGGAACCGACGCACATGGGGAAGCGGGAAGAAGTACCTCCTCACAATAGCGAACCCCGGTTACAGACCCTCTATCGAAAATGTGAAGCTCAGTTTGCCCGTTCAGCATAATGCCTCTCCAGACAAGAACTCCGGGACCATCGTAATGGTGTCTTTCCTTGATGTTACTGGTATAAAACCGTGTCCCGATCTCTCTCCAAATCAAAACGCGTTGAGAATCGCTTCTGGTACTGAACCGACTCTCATCCGTAAAGAGGACACGACTCCATTGACAGTTGTCGAGTTTTTGTGCTCTCTGCACCACTGTAAACGGTGGGGTCGGTGGTCAACTTTCAACGGGAGGCAGCGTTCAGGACAGCGGGCGAATAGGCCCCCTTTGTGAAGGCGTCTGGCCACAGTAAACCGCGACACTTGTCGCCCCGTTGCTGTAGAGAGTTGCTGAGCAATGACGCTTGCTGACTGCCGTCGGCCTCTTTTCGCCTGCAGGATGATATATCAGTCATCCCCTGCAGTTGTCATCCTCGGGCAGCCACCGCCAACCTTTCTAACAGCTGTGCCTGTGGTTTGGAACGCTTTCGAAGCGCGCGAAACGACACTTTTGTTGATTCCGAACTCTGCAGCTACACTGGTGAAGGTACGCCCCTCTTCCAGCTTCCCGATCATTCTTCCACGTGTGAAGTAGTTCAGGTGATTTCTTCGAGCCACATTTCACGAACTGACTCACTGGCACTTGCAGCGAATATGTTGAATTGCGTCTGCGTCCTTCATTTTATTTTGCTGTTGAACAGCACGCGTCGACATCACGCGTTTTGCGTACTCTCACGTCGCTTCTGACGTTTCGTTCCTGATATTTGCATACGCATGACGTTTCTACTGACTTACGTGTTCATTGTACTGATCTCCAGACCTCCTTTTCGGCCATTTTATGGTTATCTGCTTAATTTTTACATTGTTGCTTAAATTTTGCACACCAGTGTATGTCCTTAGCACGTTCGCTGCCAGGTGCCTTCTATCGCGGTAAGTAATATCAACACAAAAATCCAATCCCGCGGAAGCGTGAGGTCTGGTGGATGTGTTTCAGTAGCCAATTCCGTGGTATAGCGGGAAGAGCTGATCAGCGATTTCCCCCCTTAGTTGGCATGTGTGGGGAAACGTATTTCTACGGCTAGCATCACGGTGATCACATTTTTCCTCTATAGTCGCAAAGAATTTGTTAAGGGTCATCGTGTGCTTCCAATAACGGTACATGTGTCATCTACACATAGTCTCATGCATTGGGAAGAACCGATGCTGCAATCTAGCTGGCGTTGGTGTTTCACACATATATTTATTTTAATATGCAAGTCTTATGTCTTACGTGAAGTTGGTCATTCCAAAATGTCTTGGCGGTCCACCGGTCGATCGCGATCAACTTAATGCCCACCCCGGTTGTTAGATGATTTCAGAAATTGTATGAAAAAGATAGAAGTTAATGTGATTTGTTTTTCTCTTAGATAAGTAGTGGACGCCCGTCACATGTTGGGAAAATATCCTTAATCAAGCCATAAAATAGTGTCCAAATCAGCCGAAGTCTTAAGCTTTCATCTCATAAGTCAAAAGAATTAAGCTTTAACAAAAGTTGGATAGTTGGGTTGTAATAATGATATACCTGCCAATCAATTTATCTAGTGAATTTTAATCAATGTATTTCCTTTTCATTCCTGTTAGGAAAAAAATCCATTATCGAAACGGACTATGATAGAGTGGGAAAAAAAGAAATGGACCATGTATTCTAACGTAAAGCATTGAATGATTACGTGTAGGTCTTCTGAGCTACTGTAATGGACGTCGCATTCAGAGATAATTTTTGTTGAATACTTGGTTGGATGTATAGGTAATTGCACGATTAGAAGAAAAAGTCCTACCGTGTAACCAAATTATTAATTACAGTTTATTTTGCCCTCAGTAAGATAGAACGTCATTCTCAATATCCACATCGAAGCCCAACATTATAAATCGGTACATCGTTAATTCGGTTTTACGTCACGTTGATGTAAAACCCTATACTGCTGATATCACTCATCAATAAATAAAAATACATAGTGTTGCTAGGTTGGAATATTTTATCCTACCTGCCCCATTTTCTATATTCGGTACGCACTGACTTATCCTTGTTTCTTATGTTAAACATATCATTTTCAAACAAAATAATCTTTCATATCTTGATGATGTGGAACATTTGAAACGTGTGCAAAGAAAAGCGTTATCCACTCCAAACTTTACAAATTTTACCGAAGTGAAATTCATCTAGACAGATGACAAATATCATAGATAATAATTGCAAAAATGCATATTTTGTGTGCACTTCGAACTTCCTCAAATTAACATAAAATAGACAGATATTTGTATATAATTATTATGTATGTTTAATCTCATTTTAGATTTAAATTCTATTTATTCTGTAGCAAAGTTTAATTGTTACATGTAAATTAAATTAAATTTTAAACCTCTAAGATATTGTGGGAATGAATCTAATTGAATGAATCCAATGAATTTCAAAAAGATTCCATATTATGCCAGTTAATAAATTGATTTAATCTGTATGCTTCTAATGTTGTCTACCCATTTTAGTGTTAACTTAAGTATTAGCTCATTATATGACGCTGTAAAAGGAGGCAGTCGCAGTCGATTATCCGAGAAGTGTGGTGATTGGATTGAGAAGGGTAAATTGGTCCACACTTCAAATGTCATTTGGAACATTTCTAGAGGCTTCCAAACTGCATCATCTATGGGGAAAACAGGAACAAACAACCGTGGTAAGTTTGATGGAGTTTAGTTGGTTCAGTGCAACGTCAGAGCGTATGGATCAGTGCATTCCCCGATAAATGATGGTAGCCCGCAAGCCACTACCATCGCCAATATGAAACATGTAAAAGATATTCTCATATCAACTAAAATCATTAACCATCGATTGATTGATAGTAACCTGTACCCATGGCGTCTTTTAAGAGGACTGTCTATAATCTCTTAGTACAAGAATCTCCATTTTAACTGTGTCAGATTAGAACGATATGCACGATGGAATAACAAAAGGTCTTATACTTGGACGAGTGTAACTTCTCCTTGTCTAGTAATATTCGTAGCGTACGAGTGTGACAGGTCTAATACGGCTGCATCTGTGGAACGATTCTTTGCGGTGTAAGGTGGCATTAGGGTGTACTGGTGCTATCGAGTGCGATAAATGTCGTCTTTGGTTCCTATTCAGAGCACTATGATGTCCTAACAATATGTGTATATCTCTTGGCCTAGGACATTTCTCCATCTTAGGGAATGCCCAAAACCTTTTACAGCTGAAGATACCCCACCAATTTAAACAATACGCATCACTCAGCTTGCTCAACGAAATGTACAAATGCTTTCCTAACTATCATTTACTTCTGACCTCTCACCAATCAAATACACTTGAAACGTGATTGGACGCACACTTTGCCTTTAACGGGTTAATAAGACGAATTACTGCAAATGGTTGACAAAAGATGTAGAAACATTCCTCAGGACAAATTCCCATTGAATCTGAAGCTTAAGTATCCGATCCCCATTCATGGTGGTTCTGCTATCTACTACGCTGATGTTGTTTTCTTGTTTGCGAATGTGTTATGAGCATCATTTTGAAATAAAA
This sequence comes from Trichonephila clavipes, assembly GCA_019973935.1. Taxonomy (NCBI): domain Eukaryota; kingdom Metazoa; phylum Arthropoda; class Arachnida; order Araneae; family Nephilidae; genus Trichonephila; species Trichonephila clavipes. Next base: position 2,033,259 of record BMAU01019481.1, read on the forward strand.
AATATAACATTGTTTCTGTTTCTGTCTCTCTATGTTTGCTAAGTTTCTCTTCTTTCAGTTCAGTCAGTTGCATTTCTCTTGTAGGTTATTTTAATTCAAGTAAAACTATTATTGTGTCTCAGTTACGTAGTTTTCTATAGAAGAAAACTTGTCAATTTTTATATTGTTTAGTGAATAGTTTAGTCATGTTCATTTGAGAGTATATTTAATTGAACATTTTTAAGGGACAAATAAAATAAATAAAGGAATAAGTCAATAAAATGAAGTATTGAATAAAATGACAATGATTGCTTATTGCATCATGAAAAATTTGTTTAACATGGAAGGAACTAAGTACAGAAAATTAATTAAGAGTAAATTCTTCAGAAATTAAAAATTTTGCTTCAAAACTTATTAAAAATAAAATATATAATTTTTCCAGAATAATATTTTATTTCTAAGAATTTGTTTTGCTTTGCTCGAACATAACCAAGAATAAATTTTGATATTGTGTGACAAAGATATGTTTATTTCTTAAAATTCTTATTTCATCGATTTGTTTTGCATATTTTGATAAGATATTTTCGTCCAAATTTCTCATATTAACTGTCGAACTTTTAGTATCTATTAAATTGTAGTCTTTTTCCATGTATTTATTAAACATTCACTGGTTAGGATAAATTTTAATAAATGTTACACAACGCGTTTACTCCATTCTTAAAAAGCAAAAAAAAAAAAAAAAAAAAATGAATATCAATAGAGGAAAAACGCCCTACTCCTGAATTATTAGACTTACTCTACTTTTAAACTCTTAAAGTTTTTTACTCAGAAAAAACATTTGTTATTACCAAAAATACAGTTGCGATGTAGAAATTGGTTTAACGTGGCAGTTTTATTGACATATAATGCATGAAATTAATTTTCACTGTGCTTAAAACAATGAACTAATTAATTAAATGAATTGATGACAATCTTGCTCAGGAGCTGATATCTTATAAAACAAAAATAGTTCTGAAAAATCCATCAGAAATTCTTTTTATATTAAATTTCGAAGCATTATTTTGCTCTAAAGAAGGTAGGATGAAGATGCTGTTTAAAATGTCGTATATCATCATCTAACAAGTAAAAAGTGACATATAAGAATAAATTAGCATGCCGTAAATGATAGTCAAACATGATATGAATTATTAGATGTCCAGTTACATTATTCATGAAAAATAACAGCGGCTCATGTAGTAATTAGAGAGGGAAAACTGTTGAAGGACAAGAAAAGAAATACTAGTTTTAAAAAATTCTCTGACATAGAAATTATGTCTTTTATATGATAGGTATTAGAGATTTTGCTGTTACTGAAGAATTTGCATTGGAATATAATCGATTTATGTTCCGTTAGAAGAAGTATTTCCACATATATATCGTAGCTGAAGACTTTATAATATCGCAAAAATACGATATTATTCGAAATACAATTAAATTTACTAAAATTGATTTTTTTGTGAGGATGCACGCCTTCACACCTTAAACTAATCGGCATTATTTAATTATTTATGTATGTAATGATTTATGTATGTATTTAATTATTTATGTATGTATGTAGTAATTATTTATGTAAAATGACTGTATTTCACTGTAGTCTTATGTGTCAGATAAATACTTTCAGCAACCAAAGCTGATCCGATGAGTTATGTGACAGATATTTATTGATGATCTTTATTGCAGTCTAAGATATTGATGGATGTCAATGTAAAAAGTTTTATGTATTGTATTTATCTTAAAGTATTTTAAGTAAATGACTTCCTTGTGTCATTTCTATAATTTATTTTTGAACAATAAAGTGGTCTCTCGATTTTGTACTATTTCTTCACTGGTTATGCAATTAATGTATTTAATTTGTGGCTGAATAATTCGACTTTCAATATGTTAACACTTGTTTGGTGCGGTTGAAAAATATATTGAATGTGTGCCTGCATATGAACTCACATGTGTGCTTCTGATAACCTGTAGCATATCCTATATTTTAGCTCACTAGATGGTAGCACCTTACAATGAAGTGTACATCTAGAATAGTACTAGTTTTCTCCGCTAGGGTTGCAGTATATATACGTTGTGCTCATGGGTAATCTCTCTCTCTCTCAACACTCGCAGATGATTTAGAACATGTGTCTACAATAAAGTAAAAGTTGTTAAGTTTTATCCGATTGCATCCTGATTGAACATTAACGCAACATACCCTTCAATGGTGACCTGCATGAATAAGATATTATGGCATTAAAATAATGCTTTATTTTTTAAAATTTTCACGAAATAACTAAATATTGCGAAAGAACTGGTAACCACGTGTAAGCTTCAAAATGAATGACGTAGGCGCCGTCAAGATACCGGCATATAACTTTCACGATCCTGCTCTCTGGTTCACAATGTGCGATAGCACATTCCAACTTGGCTGTCCCAAGGCAATAACAGACAGCAAAACAAAATTTAATTACATCATCGCACATTTACCACCGGAAGCCGCAACCATCATTCGTGACGTCATTATGAATCCCGACCCTGTGGAGCCTTACGAAAAAGCGAGAATGGAGCTAATAAAAAGAAGCGGTGAATCATCCCATCAAGAAATCAGGAAATTACTCATCGGAGAAGAACTCGGAGATAGACGTCCCAGCGAACTATTGCGCGTCATGAGGAGGCGCGCGGAATCTCATAGCGTTCCGGATGACCTCATGCTTGAACTTTTCCAGCAGCATCTGCCCACTCGTGTACAATCCATTCTTGCAGCTATAAGCCCGCTGACATTGGAGAAAGCTGCCGAAGTAGCCGATCGAGTCATGGAGGTGACGCCAATTGCGGTAAGTGCCTGTTCCGTTTCCTCAGACAAAAATTCCATTGAAAGCCATTTACTTGAAGAAATAAAAAAATTAAATTTGCGCATTGATGAAATTTCGCGTAGCAGAAGTCGTAGTCGTAATCGTAATCTCCCATTTCATAAACGTAATCGCTCTAAATCAAAAACATACGAGCAGTGCTGGTACCATTACAAATTTGGCTCAGCAGCTCAAAAATGTCACCCTCCATGTAAATTCTCAAAAAACGAGTCCGGTTAGGTATAATGGCGACTACTGCCTTGCCAAGAAATTCTCGTCGCCTTTTTATTCGAGATAGACGTACTAATGTCACATTTTTAATTGACACGGGATCTGATGTGTCCATAATTCCAGCAACAAAAACACAAAGGCAAAATAATTCACAAATGACACTTTCTGCCGCCAATACATCACCCATACACGTATACACAACTCAAACACTTTCTTTGGATTTAGGCTTAAGGAGAATTTTCCAATGGACATTTTTAGTTGGTAACGTTTCAACCCCAATTATCGGTGCTGATTTCTTGTACAACTTCCGTTTAGTACCGGATATAAGTAAGCAAGCATTGTTAGACTCGGAGACAAATATTAAATGTCATTGTATTTTAGGCAATAGTAGAATTCATTCAATTAAAACTGTGTCAGGTGATAGTGTTTATCATGAACTTTTAAGAAAATTTCCTGACATCACAAAACCTCCCCGGCCTGATCAAGAAATTAAACATTCCGTAGTCCATTACATCGAAACAAATAGTCGACCTGTAACAGCTAAAAAGCTCGCCGCCTCGCTCCCGATCGTCTCCGCATCGCAAAAGCGGAATTTGAGAACATGATTACTCTAGGTCATATGCGACCTTCCAAAAGTAATTATGCCTCACCTTTACATATGGTTCCTAAAAAAAGACAGCACAGAGTGGCGACCTGTCGGCGATTACCGTGCACTCAATGCTCAAACTATTAAAGATAATTATAGCGTTCCCAATATTTTAGATTTTACTTCTAATCTTCACGGTACAAAAATTTATTCTCACATTGATCTCGTGAAGGCATATCATCAAATTCCAATTAACCCAGATGATGTACATAAAAGTGCAATCATCACACCTTTTGGGTTATTTGAAAGCACTCGGATGCAGTTTGGTCTTTGCAATGCCGCTGCTACATTTCAACGATTCATAGATGAAGTCTTGCGAAATCTTCCATTTGTGTTCGCTTTTGTAGATGACATTCTGGTCGCGTCTTCTTCACCCGAAGAACATTTACAACATTTACAAATTTTATTCACACGCTTACAACAATATGGACTATCTTTAAAGCCCTCTAAATGCATTTTCGGTGTAACTTCAATAAAATTCTTAGGCTTTAAAGTATCTGAATCAGGAATAGAACCCTTGTCGGATCGCGTCGATTGCATTTTAAATTTTCCTCAACCTACTACACTCACGCAATTAAGACGTTTCCTCGGGTTATTTAATTTTTATCGACGCTTTGTTCCCAAAGCTGCTCATTTATTAGCCCCACTAAATAAATTTTTGGAAGGAATTAAAAATTTTAAAAAGTCTAAAAAAGTTCCCTGTAAAAATTTGCGTGACTCAATTCAATGGACTGAGGAGGCAGAGCAGGCATTTAATGATGCCAAAAACGCTTTAGCTGACGCAACTCTTCTTCGACATCCCATTCCAGGTGCAAAATTAAGCCTTTGGACTGATGCGAGTGACAAAGCCGTAGGTGGTTCACTTATGCAACTTTGCCAAAACAATTGGGAACCCATTGCTTTTTTGTCAGTGAAACTCTCGAAAAGTCAGCAGAAATGGTCCACATATGACAGAGAACTCCTGGCAATGTATATTTCGGTCAAACGTTTTCGTCACATGCTCGAAGGAAGAGACTTCATAATCTACACAGACCAGAAGCCTCTCATGTATGCCTTTATGCAAAATCCTGACAAGTGCAGTCCACGGCAATGGCGACATCTAGATTTCATATCTCAATTCAGTACCGATGTTCGTCATATAAATGGTACTCACAACGCAGTCGCTGATGCACTTTCAAGAATTGAAGTGAATCAAATATCCAATTCATTTTTAGATTTCGAGGCACTTTCAAAGGCTCAACTAGAAGACAACGAATTACAAAGTTTCCAAAATGACGAGAAATCTTCCCTTGTTTTTAAACGTGTGCCATCTCCAGTATCAGCCACTGAAATCTGTGATACTTCCACTGGCTCTCCCAGACCATTTGTACCATATAATTTTCGAAGGACCATATTTGAGCATTTTCACAACTTAGCTCACCCTGGTGTTGCAGCATCTTTCCAACTCATCGCATCCAGATATGTTTGGCCAAACATGCGGAAAACAGTGAAAGATTGGGTCCAGAATTGTATTGCTTGTCAACGTTCAAAAGTGCACAGACACACGAAGACACCTCTGGGCACTTTCGCCTTACCTGATGCAAGATTTTCACACATTCATGTGGATTTGATAGGTCCTTTACCATCATCAGAAGGAAAATCTTTTTGCTTAACAATTGTCGATCGATTCACTAGGTGGCCAGAAGCAGTAGCCATAGAGAACATTACTGCAGAAACAGTTTCTCGTGCCATTTTTGACACTTGGATCTCTAGATTTGGTTGCCCAGTTTACCTAACGACTGACCAAGGCCGACAATTTGAAGCTGCTCTTTTCAAAGAATTAACGAAATTCCTGGGCACAAACCGCATCAGGACCACATCATACCACCCACAAGCAAACGGTTTAGTGGAACGTTTACATAGAGTGCTAAAGAGCGCCTTAATGGCTCATGAGAATATCAAGTGGACCGAGACCCTACCTGCAGTTCTTCTTGGCTTGCGAGTAGCTGTGAAACCCGACATCAATGCTTCAAGTGCAGAATTAGTGTATGGTGTTTCCCTCAGATTACCAGCCGAGATATGCACTGACACATCTTCAATGCCACTAGACTACGGATTTGTGCAACAGTTGAAAAACCACATGAATCATTTAAAACCCTTGTCAACATCCACTCATGGATTTTCAAAAATTTTTGTGCACCCTAAATTGGATGACTGTTCTCATGTGTTCCTCCGTGTTGACAAAGTTTCCCCATCATTGTCTCAGCCTTACACAGGGCCACACGAAGTCCTATCAAGGAATGACAAACACATAACCATTAATATAAATGGAAAGAAAAGTTGTGTATCACTTGATAGAGTAAAACCAGCATTTGTGTTCAAGGATTTGCCCGATACCATTCCTGATCCTATCATTAGTGCAGAATCATCACATCGCCATCCAGTGACAACAAACATGCAAACTACCAAATCAGGTAGACGGGTAAGATTTCCTCAGAGACTAATAACTGAAATTAAATAAACTATTCAAGTACCAGATGGACATATATATTTTTTTTTCTAGGGAAATTTGTTTGACTTTTCATATCTTATGATTTTCATACCTTTTCATATGTATATTTATGTAATGTAATCTCAAATATCTGTATGCATATTATATTTTCTTTTCAATGTAATTTTCAAGCATATTTCAAATAATTGTATTTGAGATTGTTTGCTCATGAGCATGTCATATATCGTTCTTTCGATTCTCTCCATCTCTGGGGGGATACTATTGTAGCATATCCTATATTTTAGCTCACTAGATGGTAGCACCTTACAATGAAGTGTACATCTAGAATAGTACTAGTTTTCTCCGCTAGGGTTGCAGTATATATACGTTGTGCTCATGGGTAATCTCTCTCTCTCTCAACACTCGCAGATGATTTAGAACATGTGTCTACAATAAAGTAAAAGTTGTTAAGTTTTATCCGATTGCATCCTGATTGAACATTAACGCAACGTATCCTTCAAACCAATAAAAAAGCTTAACTCTTGTTTCAAATTTGTTAATCCATTTTGAATATATATATAGCTATTTTCCAAATATAACAGCATATGATATCATATTGTTACTCATTTAGAAACACAAAATTATACATTTACACAATAAACGTATTTACTTTTTGCAATCCATATATACTTGGTAAGGTTTTCAGCATTAATAAATAAAATATTATATAAAGAAAGCAGCACGTGAGAGAGAAATAATTAATAATTAGATTATGTTTAACACACACGCATCATTAAAAATATGTATGCTTACAAACCATTAAATACAGAAAGTGTATATTTACTTTTTGATTATACTTATACAGTAGTAAAACCTTAGTGCACTCCTATGCTGTTCTAGTTGTCTACATCTATGACTAATTATTTCTTAAACGCAAAACTATTTCCAAAATAAATAAATTGGAAACCATAAATTGTGTTTAGAAATTTGCATTATTCAGAATTATGACCTATATTATTTTGAAAAAAGTCAGCACTGAAGAAAATATTTTTTGAAAGAAAGGTAGAATGAAATAGCACAAAGCAATTGGTTCAAATTAATATGGAATTGAGAACTGGTTAATGAAATATCACACAAGCATAGAATTATGCATTCAATCAATACAATCATTATGAAAACATATATATGTGATTAATAACGGTTGAATAAATAGCCTAATTTTTTTAATTAAGGAAATACAACTCACTAGTTGGCACAGCAATTTGAAACTACTGTTTCTTCAAATTTAAAGTGATTACGATAGGAATAATTGAATATGGTAGGGAAGATCTTTACTTTTAGTGGAACAACGAAAACCTTGAATAAAAAAAGTACTTGAAATAAATACCCTAAACCTTTTGGTATTATAAATTAAAACCGTTTCAAATAGTTAAACAAAGGACTTAAAACAACTCAGAATATCCGACAACAACATTTTAAGATAAACGATATATTTCTTATGTATCTTGTTAGACATGTAGTCGTTTATTGTTTCATGTTCTTCAACATCAAACATACATGCCTTGAAGCATTTTAAGAAAGATTAGTTTTAGGTATGCATTTTAAGTTGCTTAAATATTTAATCTTAAAATATTTGACAGATTAAACATTCTAAAAGTAGAAACTTGACTGTTTATATGGAATATTTTGATAAAATGTTTGCGAAAGTATTTGTTCTTCAATTATTTTGAAATGTTAGCAAAATAATAGGACAGAAATTCAAAAGTGTATAATCAAAACAGAAGTAATTAATTTCAACTTTTAAAGATTCATTTCCAGTTCACTTTCTACTATTATCGATAACTCTTAACTAGCAGTGCAGGAGAAGTAACAACAGTAATGGTTCATAAATCATAGCAATCGTGTAACTACGATGCATGCACGCTACTACCAAGACGACAACAATTCATTTTCTTTCTTGTTGAAACCAAAATTTGTTTTCTGTTGCGCATAAGTCAATATGTAATCAGTTTCAGCGATTCATATATTTTGAAAATTCGAAACAATGTCTTCATTAATAAAGTAATTTTTGATATCTTACAATCATTATTCAGATTGAACACCGTAAAAGATTTTGCAACGCTTCTTCTAGTTGTATTTGATTTTCTTCTAAAATATATTAAGGATGTAAGCACCAGCGTAGCAAGCTGTGAGTGGGCCATGCATCAAAATTCCTTAGGAGTCTTTTTTTGAAAAATAAATAAAAGTTATCGCATTAATAAAACTTATTTTAAAGGGACTTGGTACCCTTTGAATAGTTTTTTTATTTATGTACTTAAAATTCTTATTTTAGCATTTCATATAATGTTTCTATTTTAAAAAATGATACGAGATAAGATTTTTCACCTATTATTCACACAATTTTAAAGATTTAAATTTTTTTGAAGAAATTTTTTTAAAATTTTACTCTTTTTGTAATTATTAATTTTTTAACCAGACATTTTTTGTAAGATGTTCTAAGCAACTTAACAGTTCTTTTTTTTTGCAATAACTTATTTAGGTTTGGTGGAAAAGAAAACATTGATATGCATGCTACAAATCAACGAAAATTTAATAACTCTTACATTTAAATTTTTTTTAAAAAAAATATTCAGTTTACAGCAAAATGGATCCCTAATTTGGATAATAGCTGTATATATAAGACACAGGGAAAAAAACGGAAGTGCTTGGTAAATAATTGTGGCAGGAGAAGCATTTTGAATGCACTAACGTTTTGAAAAAACACAAATGAGAAAAAAAAACACTTTAAAGTTTTTAATTCTGCAAAAATAATTATAGTAAGCTTAAAATAACACTTTAAGATATTATTTGTATATTTTTTTTAAAATAATTGCATTTTCGTATTTTTTCAACCCAAACATTTTTATAAATGATAAATTTAGAGAGAGTATTAATTGCACACAAAAAAAGAAATTCCAGAAAAATATTAACTTTTTTTTTTTTGTCACGAGAGAATTTTTTTCTTCACATAATATTGATATGTTACATTTGTACTAAAAACATATGAGGAATAAAAACTTAAATTATAAAATTATTAATATAAAATGCTTTAATTAAAAAATTGTACATGAGCCCATTTCACAAAAAAAATTACATTACTGTAATGCTTTGGGAATAACTTGCTTTGTGTATTACATATTCATTTTTCATAGTTATTATTTCTCTTTTTAAAATAGATTTTCTTAGCTTTTTTCTTCTGTAAAACGTGGGATTGGTCGAATTGCCTAATTTGTTAATTTACATTTTTCAAATGAAGTTTTATCGAACTTCTAACTTTCTGACATGCACAAGTGATATATCAATCAATCGTAAGAAAATAATGCAAAGAAGATATTTAGGTCATTTTTGAGGTACCAAGCCCCCCTAAAGTGCCAAAATGTTACATGTTGGGGCCCTGCAGCTTGGGGCTACCTTATCATTGATACAGCAGTAGCTACGTTTTTGAAAGTAAGCGTCAAATGATGAGTACAAGAATGGATAAGAAATGTAAATTTAAAAGCTGATGCAAGTTTACATGTGTTGCTTAAAATGTTTATTAATAATTTTTTGTTCTGATATTTTAAACTTTTGTCACATAAAGGCTTTACTTACAGAATTATTACAATTATGTGCTACAATTATTTATTTAAAACATCACACTTTTAAAGCATGTTTTAATTATTTTAATATAAATATGTGTTGTACTAAATGTGATCCAATTAATCGTCAATATAATTAGAAGTTAATTAAAAAACAGTTTGCATCTTTTGAAATAATAAAATCTGAAGGAATACTAATCACTTCAATAAAATCCTTCGATACTAGACATACATTTATATGAGTACTAAGATGTTAACTTTGGAAATGATAATTAATCCTTTGCTGGTTATTCGATAGTCTCTCTCTCTCAACTTTAATCTCATAGATATGTTTGAAAAGGGACGATTTAATTTGGCTCTGTGTATTATTATTTTTATAAAACAAACCAATTGGACCTGATATAAATGAAATCCCCTTACTTTATGTAAACTCATGGACAAAAAAAATTAGCACACCAAGAAGGAGTCGTCAAAATGAAACGAAAATTTACATAAGTAAGGACTAATTTGATATAAGTAGATGATTAGAAAATGAAAGAAAAAAAAAGGATCATTTATTTCAGAGAAAAAGACTAAAGAACGGAGGATTTAATTCCTTATTGAACCCCCTCTAGCGCGAATGCATGAGACGATACGATCGGGCATTGAGGCATACAAGTTCTGTATGACGTCTTGAGACATTTTGTTCCATATTTACTGTAACCTTGCCTCTAGTTCATTCAAACTCGTGAGATGCCCAACTCTTCGTACCAAATGATCCCAGATATGCTCGATTGGAGACAATTATGGGAATCGTGCAGGCCATAGAAGGGTAGTAACAGTGCGGAGACTATCTTGTGCCACCCTTGTCATGTGAGTCCGAGCATTGTCTTGTTGAAAAATGGCTTCTGAGAGCCGTTGCATGAGTGACAACAAATGTGGTTGCAAAATGTCATAAACATACCACTGGGCTGTTATGGGGTCACGGACCAATACTACGGGTGTCCGTGTATTGTAGGCATTGGCACTCCATACCATCACACCAGCTGTGGGAGCTGTGTGTCGCTGTAAGGAAAAGACAGGATTGAGGCATTCACCACGGGGTTTCCGCACACGAACACGATTGTCATCACTGCTGAGATTGAATCTGGATTCGTCACTAAAGACGACCTAGTTCCATTCCGCTGCAATCTAGTTTCCTCGTGAGCGGCACCACTCCAAACGGAGGCGTCGATGGGTGGGCGTCAAGGGCAGCAAATGTAATGGGCACCGCGATCCCAAATGTCCTTCAGTCAAGCGTCTTGGTATGGCTCGAGAAGACGCAGGACCTCTAGTAATGGTACTAACCGTGCCGTTATGGTGGTCGATGAAGCAGTTGGCTGTACACGCGCATTTCTTACAATGTGGTGGTCTTTTCGACAACTGGTCTATCAAGGGCGTCCTGAGTCTGGTCTTCATGTTATTGACATATCTCGGATCCATTGGTCCCAACACCTCCTCACAACACAATCAGAGTGGTCTAATTGATGAGCTAATTACCTAGCTGACCACCCAGCTTCCATCATGCCGATGATTCTTCCCCTCTCAAACTGCGACGGCTGCTCATATTGTCTTAGAAAACTGCGTAAGGCATATCTACCTCAGCTCTTCCTTTGTAAACGATTCAGCAAACTCAAACAATCTTTGATTACCTGTTTTATACTCCACGGAGAACGACGTTAAACGTCCTCTATCGAATATACGTAATGCGCAATCACGCTGCATTTCTAATCACTTGCATATCTCCCCGATATGTATCTTAATGTTAAGTTTCGTTACGATCCGCAATTATTTCTTGTTGCACTAATTTTTTTGTCCATGAGTGTATTTAGATATTTCTTGTAATACTTTTAATTTGAAGTGTACCACGCAAGACATTATAGTACATGGGTAAAGTAATTTTCCTCCCCCACCTTAAATTGGATTAAAAAAGTATTTCTATTAATGATTAATTCTGAATACATCAGCGCTCCTCAAACTTTCAATACTGGTGCCTCCCTTTTCAATCACAATTTTTATCGCGCCCCCCTTATACATTAATAATGTACTGAATGCAATAATAATGAACTTTGACTCTATAGCTGCAATACGCGATCTTAATTATAAACCATACAAATTAATAACATAAGTATTAAATTTTGTATGTGTTACTTTTAAGCAAAAAAAAAGGAAATTAAGTAAAAGGATAATTATTATGTTAATTTACTTTCTCTAATTTTTAAATTGGAACATGTTGCAAAAGGCGGTAGCTGCTTTGAAGACAAAATATAGATATCAACTACATATAGAAAAAGAACTCAGAGGGTCAATTTCGAATCATAAGCATTCCTTTGAAAATCATTGCTCTGTAAGACAAGCCCATGTAAGTCACTACTGCTTATTAAACTTGTTCTTAATTTAGTATTAATTAATTAGTTATAAAATACTCTATGGTGCAGTACTGATACATTTAAAGTATACCGGCTCTTTGCACGAGTTCATTTAAAAGAAAATAAAAAAAAATTATTGAGAGATATAATAGCTGAATTGTAAGAGGAGAGTAAATCCAAGTGCGCGATAATGTTTACAAAAATGTAAAACCATTTTTTTTAAATGATTGCTCAAATTATAATTAATTTTAAGCAAACTGTAATTTTAAGATTCACAGAATTATCATTTAGAATTGATGTTAAATAATGAACAGTAATATAAAATTCCGATGAAGATTAATTGTATTACTTTCAATATTTAAAGCGAAATTTCTTCAACATGTTTAAACCATGGAGCAGGCGCGCACTCGATACTAATAGTCGAGCGGGGTTATTGTGTGAGTCACCCCAATTCTTTTTTTATAACTATTTTTATAGTACACAATAAAAATTGTATTCCCAGTGAATAATTTAACTAAGAGGAAATATACTTACCTACTTTCAAGGACTTTTTAATTTTTCTTTGATAATTTTAGGAATAAATCCAATTAAACTGAGCGAAAATGTTTCAAATGTGCGTGACCTTAAAAAAGACACAAATCACAGACACTTATCGCCGACATTACAGGAATGTTGTTTGCAGGCAAAACTGTCATATTTTGTTCAAGTTTTTTTAATTTTACTATCCTTTGATGTTCGACAGATAACATGTTGAACTTTTCCTTGCTTGTGGGTTTTTGACAAAGCAAAGTGTGTCTTCTGATACTTATAGCTTCATATTTTAGTTGAAGTTCTTTCTGTAGCATTTGAAATTTTTTCTTTCGTTTCATGTTCATCACTTTTCTCAAATTTACTTTAATATGCATTATTTCAGTAGGTTCATCCCTTCTTTTATCAGTTTTAACTTCCTTCAATAGAGATCAAAGATGCCCATTTCTTTATATGTATGTATTACGAAACCACCTCAATCAAACCATATTTATTACCAAACCTCAATAAATCGTACAACAAGCCAATCAAAATCACTAAGGGGGGTGATGCATGAACACAGAAAATATTTTGAAAAAAAAGTCATCGCTCCGGTAACTCTGTCAAAACAAGTACCTTAAGATTGTAAAAAAACGTTTGTCACTCACAAAAAAGAGGGAGATATGTGACAAATATATTTTAGTTCACACGTTAAGACTGTCAAACAGGAGGATCGTGTCAGAGCCATTGGTAACAATTAAACAGTTTTGCCAGAATTACCGATTTCGTGCACTCTGTGCTCGGCGTGACAGCTCCGGAATAGAAGTGTATTTATTACAATATGGATGTTTAAAAAAAATTATGTAAAATGTTTTTTTTTCATTACGCTTTTTTATATGTTTGGGAATAACTCATAGAAATAAATCTTGGCCAAGTATTCCTTCAAAGAGTTCTCTGTGCTTTTCCCAAAATCATAAAAATATTTTACAAGGAAAAAAGCGCAGCAGAAATAGTTTATTTGTCACTTCCCTAAATTAAAAAAGAAATACATAAGAGCAGGGACGTAACTAACCGTACAAGTAAGTCGAAGGTCAAACAGCAGCAAATACATTCTGCTGCCTACATATAATGAACAGTATTTATAACTGTGATGAAATTTTAATCATCCTAAAATTTTTTTGAATATGGGTCTGGGTTTTGTTTTAATTTCTCTGAAAGAGAAGTATTTTAGGTTTGAAAAGAAAATGTAATAAAAAATCTTTCTTAATGGGATTACAGCAAATCAAATCAAATGTTTTTTTATTTGGTTATAGTATCAAAGATAGCTAATGAGATTTTGAAGTAGAAGCTTTTATTTTTGATGACGTAATAGCACAGATGATATATAGAAATTATATCAGTGTAAATATGTATTTTTATTATGTTAGAAAACATTTTGTTTTACTTCATTCCAGTAAAAAAAAATTTCAATCTCTATTTTCGATATGCTCACGCCCTCCTAGTAGGTTTATCGCCCCCCTAGGGGGTGCCCCACAGCTTGAGAAACGCTGGACTACATACAAGACTGGAGAAAATTTTCAAAGCATCCAGAAGATTTAAATTGAACACATTATAGCTAAATTTAATACATTTTGTGTAAAATAAATAAATATGTGTATAATTTCCTTTGCATAAGGAAAAAGATGCTCTACTTAACGATTCGTGCTAAAAGTAAGTATTAATATATATATATATATATATATATATATATATATATATATATATATATATATATATATATATATATATATATAATATTAGTTTTTAAAATAAACCACTTTTTTTCGACTTTTCTGTATGATTGCGCCCCCCATGTAGCATTATCATGCCTCCAAACCTATGAAGGCACCCCACATTTTAAGTAACATGTTTCAAAAATTTCAAACATTTAATTAAAATGTTAATCAATTACTTTTAAATCAAATGTTAATCAAAAATTAAATTGTTACAAAATTTCATCTTTGTGGCATTCATTAGAACATAAAATTGAATCAAATATCTGTAATTTTTCATTATTTGAATAAAGCATTTGATTACTTTAAGAACGAATGATCAATATTTTTAACCCTCGTGTATAAAGAAAATGAATCAAAATTGAAATATTTAGATAATGAATATTAGAAATATCCCTTTCATAACAAATAAATATAGAAATTTATACTTTGGAATACAATGGAAAAGTTAACAATTACCTGCATATATTCACATGAATCGAATGATAAATTAATGTTTTATTCGGAGTTAATTTAAAAATCTTTCTGCTTCATTATTAACAGGTTAATTATATTAATTATTTCCACATGTTGTAGTCTTTATTCAACCTATCGATTCAACGATCGAAATTATGCTAATTTCGGTTAATCTGCAGAAAAGCCACATTAGTTAAACCTAATTAAGTTTATGACTTATATTGAAATGAGCAAGCTATAACTGTAATTCTAAATTACTGAAATTAAACAGCAGACGGACAGTTGACATATTTCCTGCTAATTAATTAGACAATTGATTATCTCTCATTATGGAACTTATCACCGTTATGAAACTAATTAGGTGATTTAGTTCTACATCTTTTTTTAATTGCTTTTTCATGTTAACTTATTTTGACCTGCAAATATTTATCGATTGATAAATTTGATTTGATTATTATTGCTGCTATTCAAAAAGATTAACATAAGAAAATAACAAAAAGGTCTTAAAAGTTGATATTTTTTTTAAATTACGAATATCAGCAGTTCAAACTATTATTTCTGATTCTCTTATGTATTGTTTGGAATTTACTGACGTTTAAATAAATGTTAATTTTTTGTTTGATCTGAACATTTATGAATATATTTTCTAATATTATTCATTATTAAACTTAAATAAGAGGTCGTTATTGGTCTTGTTTTTATCTACTGCTTGTGTATAATGAAACATCATGAAGGAATACCCAACTTAAAAGAAACTTCAGGGGAAAACTCTTACATTTGGAAAAGAGGGCGGTGTTAATAAATTAAAATTTAGAAAAAAAAATTATGAAACACGCTGTTATGATGAATCGAAGTAAAAAGTAAAAAGTACTTTAAGAATAAAACTATTGCCATAGTGATAAAAGCGGGGGTTGTTAAGCGGGGGTCAATTGTTAAAATTTCTCACAAGTTCTATTTCGAAATGCTGAGTAAAAATGTATCACAAAGCATTGCACATTTTTACCGTAATAACATTAATTTTCTCTAGTTAATTATTTATTCTTATATTAAGAATTATTTTTTTTACTTTTTAGTTCGATTTACCATAAAAGTGTGCTTTTAGTTTTTTTTTTAACATTATTTTTTTTTTCAATTTCTAGTTCAATCTATAATAATAGCATGTATTTTCAGATTCTTAAACTATCATTTATTTATTGATGAATTAATATTAAATACGTTATTTCTTAGAATCTGGAATACCTATTGGCATTCTATTAGAGCATTGATAGGGCCTGGTATGCAAAATGTAGGATCAGCCAACTGAAGGTAATCTGCAAGAGCTGTGTTTAAAATATTTACTGTGGGAGATGATGTTTTTCACTATATAAAAAGGGCTCAATATTCTCTCTGAAACTTGCATCGTAATTAGACATGAAAGTGCACGTTTTTAATCGAAGAATTTGGGAGATATTATTTAATTCGGAAACCTCTAAATCACTTATAGACGTTTTGATAAAAAGAAGCAATGGATGATGTTTCATTCCACAGATCCAAAAAGACAATTTAGAGAAAACAGACTTTACGTCTTAGTTTAGAAAATAGAATATATTTTCTTTTACATGCACTAGTCTTTTTTTATTTCCATTTTCAGAGAAACTAGACAATTGTTTATATTATGGTAAGAAACTGCAGACGCACCCATCCCTTGCTCACAGAAAGAACACTTTTCTATTGTATTTGTATTAACCACGAACGTTTTCACTCTTAGGGTTGTAACTTAACATTTTAGTTGCCCCATCTGATATTAGTCGCGATTCTGGAAATAGTATTTTTTGGAACTATTCTCCAAATCTGGAAATAGTTAACCCTGATAATCCTGATTAGGACAATGGAACAAAATTATTAAATTAATATATCGGCATCAGTTCTTGACAAGTGTGCAAAATGTCGAATCAGTCTGGCCTTTTAAAGTAGGTAAAATTCAAGTTCAAACACTCCCCCCGTTACATACAAGAGTGAAGCTTATAAAAGTGTGTTAAAATTGTTTAATTTTTAGTCGCAAGAGCTTTAGAATCTATTCATGGAAAAGAATCTGACAATTTCCTTGAAATAAATTAAACTATTGTAAAGAGTGTTTTTTTCCAGGTATAGAAGTTTAAGTTGGCATTACTTTCCAAGATGGCAACCAATTTAACAGCTGTCAAAAGATTTATTCCCAGTTTGGTTTGTCAATTCATCAAAAAGATCATCAAGCAAGGCGTAGATTCGTTGAATGGGCCCAAAACGAGATTGCCGTTGTTCCCGATTTTCATAAGCGAATTTTGTTTAGCGATGAAGCGCACTTCTGGTTGAATGGCTACGTCAACAAACAAAACTGCCGCATTTGGAGTGAAGCTAATCCACAAGTGTATGTCGAAACACCGTTACATCCAGAAAAACTTACTGTTTGGTGCGCTTTATGGGCTGGTGGAATCATTGGTCCGTACTTCATCAAAAACGATGAAGGCCACAACGTTACAGTCAATGGTGATCGGTATAGAGCCATGATTACTAACTTTTTCATTCCTGAATTGAACAATTATGATGTCCAGGAGCTGTGGTTCCAACAAGACGGCGCAACATGTCACACAGCTCGTGTCACAATCGATTTATTGAAAGACACGTTTGGTGACCGCCTAATTTCACGTTTTGGACTCCAAGATCTTGTGATTTAACACCGCTAGACTATTTTCTGTGGGACTATGTAAAGTCATTGGTCTATGCGGATAAGCCACAAACGCTTGACCATTTGGAAGACAACATTCGCCGTGTTATTGCCGTTATACGGCCACAAATGTTGGAAAATCATCGAAAATTGGACATCCAGATTGGACTACATCCGAACCAGCCGTGGCAGTCATATGCCAGAAATCATATTTAAAATTTAATGCCACAAGATTGTCTTTCGAATAAAAAAAAATTAAGTCAATCTATTAATACATCGTTGTTTTATTGCAATTCAAAGTTCTATACCTCTAAACAAACACCCTTTATATTATTGTAGTAAAGAGTTTAATTTTTTGTAGAACATTTTCTTACGCAATTAGACTGAAGAAGAAAAAATAACTTAATCAATCGCTTGCAATCATAAGGGAATTCAAAGATGTTTTCATCTAGTAATAAATCTCAAGCTTTAGAATTTTTTACAGATTTTTGAACGTAAACTTCTTTAGGCGCGAGAGTGAATGGGAAATTTGCCAAGTTTTGCGCTAGGGTGAAAAAGTGAACTAAAGTAGTAATTTCCCCTCCCTTTCCCCCGAATCGTTAACATGTTGAGGAAATAGCCAGTGGGAGGATAAGAGAACGGGGTACACCACATGACTTGCGCCATATCCATGAAATAGTTGCCAAGGTGAATTGCATTATAGGTATGGAGTGGGGATTCGGCTTCGGACGAAAGGCGTCTAGGTATTGGAGACATTAAATGGATACCCTTGCTACTCGTAACGAACTCGCGTGGCGTATTTTCGTAGTTTTTATATATAAATGTGCCATTTTTAGCGAATAAACGCAGCCAAAATATTAACATTATATGCTCCTTCCCTTTACGAGAGTGTCTGGGGCATTGTGTATATGTCACTAACGTTCGCGCCAGAATCACTGCATATAGCGTTTTGTAAGAAAACATAGTGATTCCTGTGAGTGATACATTAAGTTTAGATTATTAATTTTCATTTCTGTTGAATTATTATTAATTCTAGTCAAATGCCTAGAACATATGCAAAAATAGGGGGAAAAGTTTCTTGAAAGAAAAAAAGGAAAACTAGCAACAAGTCCAGTCGAAAGTCTATATATCACCGGGTAGTCCTTTCGCAGCTGTTATCATCTTCATCCATAAAGTTTTAGTGCTGTACCCACCAGAGGCTGCTGCAATCATTGGATTCGATGACGATTTAAAGCCGATTATCTTAACTGGAGACTTTAATGTTAAATTTGCTTCAGAAGAAGCAAAGACACTCATTAAATTCTTGAAACGGACACTAAATTTGACAATGAATACTGATTGAAGAGGAGGAACAACAAGATACGGAACCACGATTGATGCAGTTTCCTCATGTGTTCTTGATTGTCTACAATATCGAGGATTATTCAATCCTAATTCAGTTATCACACACCTATTGTGTCTTTCTTGGAAAATGATGATGCAGAAAATTGAATAAAGAATATTATTTTCATACAATAAATGGTTGGACTTAATTTGATTAAAGTAAGTTTTACCAGCAGTTTTATATAATTAAATATATTTCTGCATGTACGTCCAACGTCACCAAAGAAGTTTCACTTCTATCGTGTGGCTTTCCATTTTCTTTTTTTTAAAAGTTATATAGTATAATATAATAAGTAAATATATATATATATATATAGATAGATAGATAGATAACATATAACCATACAAAAACATTCTAGCAGGTCACAAGATTTTAAATGTCCTCGAGGGAAAGAGAGTGAGTGGCGAGTGAATATTAACGTCACACTTTTCGGCTACACGAGGGATTTTGGCGACGGACCACGTAATTTTGAACCATGGTAGAGTGACGTGGATGACACCTGAGCTGGCATCCCCCTCCGAGGGAAAGAGAGATTTCCTGCTGAACATGAAGTCAATTTTACACAGCATCTCAAACTACTTTGAGTGAATCGCATACCCCTCTCAATACCTCCTTGTCTTATTCTTACATTTACAAGTCTCGGAGAACTGTATTGCAAGGAAAATGTTCCAGAGCTTTAAACTCGAACTTTATGATTTTTACGGTATTGTGAGCTTTGTGCGGACGAGTTTTGTGTGAAAAAAATAAAACATTTT
Organism: Trichonephila clavipes; assembly: GCA_019973935.1. Classification (NCBI taxonomy): domain Eukaryota; kingdom Metazoa; phylum Arthropoda; class Arachnida; order Araneae; family Nephilidae; genus Trichonephila; species Trichonephila clavipes. The sequence continues at coordinate 2,053,010 of BMAU01019481.1, forward strand.
TCGGTAGTAGACCTCGTTTTTTACTGTAAATTGCAAGCTTCTGCTTCATGATGAACAATAACTCACGCTATGGATGGTATCCATTTAAGCAGCATAGATTTTTTTTTCGACCTGAACATGGTTAGCATAAAATTCCCAAAAGTTGGCTCAACTGGAAGATTTTTTATTTTAGGGAATGCCATGCGTTTTTTCGTTCTATTCTCTGACTTCTTGTTTCTGGCTCGTAATTACGAACGCTTGTAACTCTTTTCATCATCAATCATTGTGCTGCTCGAAACTGTGAGGCTGTCCGATATGAAGCGAGCAAATAAGCTTAGGTAGATGTTCGAATGTTTGCTTTTGTGCTCTGTGGTAAACATGTCACATCCTTATGGACATGGGTGTTGGAGGATTCCAGTAAATATCAGCCATTTTAATAGCTAACACAATTTTGATTACTATTTCACTTAATAGTTTTGACCAATTTACGCTAAAATGCAATTAGATCACTAAACCCGAGGAGAAATCAATCGTAATCAATTTAAATATAATAGAAATAAGATCACTTATTTGATTTTTTCTTTAATACTTAAATTATCTCTGAATAATCTTCTATTTTAACTATATGAGCTCCGGTTGCGACTTCATCTACCTCCACTTTCAACCATCATCGCTCTTACTCTACGACTAACACTTAAATAGAAGTTCTTATTTACATAAACCATGTCTTCTTAACAGAAAGTTACTTTCAACTGAAATCCCAGTTAAAAAAATTATTTTACCCAAGAGAATTAGTGAAAATGGGAATAGATCCGTTACAAACACGTTCTCATTATTGGTCAGGCATATCTTTTACGGAATTCAATATTGTCCTGAATGATTAATTAGACAGAACTGTGGCTGCTTTTTTAGAGTGGTCGCAATCAAATCCCTGGTAACTCGCTTATCTGCTGTAATTTTCTATAGGGTATGTATGCTTCATGTTATTTAGCATGGTAGAAATTGATATATTTTAAGCTATATATATATATATATATGTACACTCAAGAACATTGAAAATAGCGATCCAAGAAGAAAGCATCGGATTGAAATGAAATTTAATACACATAATGACACAGATGAGAGATTCACTTGATCTCAAAAACAAGACAAATAAACGAATACAGGGTGTGCAACGACACAAATACTGGGCAACTTCAATAGCGCGTTGGAACTCCAGCTGCAATACATGCCGCCACACGGTCCGGCGTTGAGTCGATTAGACACCTTATATTGTCCTGAGGCAGATGGGCCCACAAATCTTGAACAGCCAACTCTAAATCATGTACAGAGTGACACGATAGCATCTGCCGTTTTAGCTGATCCAACACGTGCTCTACAGGGGACAAATCGGGGGAATGGGACGGCCATAGAAGGGTCTGAAAATGACGAAGGAAGTCTTGAGCAACTCTTGCTGTATGCGGAGGAGCATTATCTTGCTGGAAAATTTCCCCTAGGAGACCATTTAGGAAACGTCCTACATGGGGTCGAAGAATATCATCAACGTAACGTTGGCCCGTTAAGGTTCCACGCATCACAATTAAAGTGGACTGGCTATCATAGGCTATGGCCCCCCCAGACCATTACACCAGCTGTAAGGGCAGTGTGACGTAAAACAGTGTGGGGGGAATGGTACCACTCATCAGGGTTCCTCCACACCCGTACACGGTTATCATCTGTCCCCCAAACAAACCGGGATTCATCACTAAACACAACCTTTTGCCAATCTGTGACATTCCACATTGATCTGGCTTGGCACCACTGTAGACGCAGTTGCCTATGTTCCGGTGTTAAATGGAGTGCACGGAAATTGCGCTTGGATTTAAAATTTGCTTCTGCAAGGTGCCTGGAAATTGTTTGTGGAACAATTGCTACGCCTACGTCTGCTCGTATCGTTGAATGAGTCACTGTGGGTTCCACAAGTGCTTGCCACACGATCCTTCAATCCTCTTTCCTCGTGGTCTTCCTGGTCCCTCCAGACCTGCTTTTCCGCGCGTGGATACCATCTCGTGTCCACTGCTCCCAACAATTTCTAACGGCACACTCCGAACGATCCGCCTGGCCAGCAACACGGCGTGACGACCAACCTGCAGTTTTCATCCCGATGATCAGGCCTCTCTCAAACTCGCTTAACTGTGAGAAATGTCTTCTAGCACGCTTACCTGGCATGTTTCGCTTACCAAAGTCTTCTTACAATCGGCGGGTAATCGTCACGTTTATGAATCTTCGAATTTGCACTGGCTTATATAGCATCCTCTTCCTGATTGTAGCGCCCCCTCGGCGTGTATGAGCATGCGTATTGGCACAAAACTGGATCATTTGCATATCACATTACGCTGTACTTATTTGCAAAGTTTCGCGATTGTTCTTAGCTTCCTTTTTGGTTCGCTATTTTCAATGTTCCTGAGTGCATATATATATATATATATATATATATATATATGCACTCAGGAACATTGAAAATATACCAAAAAATATATATATATATATATATCATATATCATATATCATTTTGTGTAACATGCGTGCGGTTATATTTAAAATTCTACATTAACAAAAATAAATAAATAAAATATGCTTTTAGTAGATATTGCATTGTATCCGTATTTTAACAAACATATGTTTGGTAAAATCCAGGCTCTTTAAAACTTTACCATCACAAACGTAGGCATGCAAAGGCAGCATTATGATAATCCTTAAGAAGTGTTAATGTAAAAGTGTGTGGCTAATTTCTCTCTCTCTCTTCACTCATCTTCAGATAATTCAAAACATATTTCATTTTTATTATCATAGTTGTAGAGCAATTATATAATATTATGATTTTAAAAGTAGTCTAATTATTTTCTTTTTTATAAGTTTTTACTTAACTCATAAACCACAGTTAAAGTTATTAATAAATTTAACTCAACCACACAAACACTCTTAATAGAAGAAAAATTACTTATTGTCTGCACGTAATTTCTCACAAATAGCGTTATTAGTTTAACTGTTTCTAATATGTCTTAAGAATTTGCAGCCAAATTTTTTACAGGATATATTTCCAGGGTAAAAATTAAGAAGATTGAGTCAATTTTTTAATACTTTAAATTATTATAAAGCTAAATCAGAAATATTTCTTGTTCTGACGTGCTTTAGATATGTGGAAAAGGCTGCTTTTTTTATTCACAACTAGAAATTTCGAATGTAAGAAAAATGTTTTATGTTAAAATGAATTAGATTTGAAAAAAACAATAGAAATGGTATTTAATGAGCAGGAATTTTCTTAATAATCTATGTAAAAACATATTTTGTGAAGTCTGCGATAAAAGTATTTCCTTCAGCTAAAACAGAATTTTAAATTTATTCTACGTTGAAATTGCTTTGACTTTAAAAGAAAGATGAGATAAAGGACCTTTTTTAAATAGTTAAAAGGAAAGTGACTAATTGAAATATATTTCATGCATTTTCCTAAATTTAAGCATTCTTAGTTATTTTGTGGCAAGATGGAATTTCACTTTCGTTTCTGAGTTCTTTTAAATGTTACTATAATCACTCTTGTAATTACACTTTTATTTATTCAAATATTATAATTAATTGGACACACATTTTAATTATTTGTAGATCTCATAGAAAGTTTTTCTGAAGCTCCTTATTTTAAATGAGTGTGTTTGCTGCAAATTTTTTGTAGTGCTTACATTATCATGGTGAAGTCTCTTAGAAGGCCGTTGATTAAAATTATGTTTTAACTGAAGTATTACTTTTAAATGCTACACTTTCTGTATTTTTAAGTTTTAAATATCTGCTTTGCTGGATACGCAATTCTAAATAATTAAACATGTATTGTAAAAAATATAAAAACACTACATGTTTTTACATTTGATTATGTTTTAATTGTCTTTTTTTAGTTTACCTTTAACCAGAATTTACTGCAAAAATGATCAATTTTTAAAAACGGGATTTTAAGAAAAAGGAAATTACAGCTTATCTTATAAATTAAATAAATGCTCATCTCCACACTCACATAATATACAAGATATTTAATTATTCAGTATAAATTATTTTACACTCATGTCCATAAATTAAGGATAATTCAGAATCACACAGAAATTGAATTTTAAAATAAAAATTTCACCCGTATAGAATTATCCTTCACATCTCGAAGAAGAATATGCAAATTACAGGAAACCACAGATGGCGCGGATAGTACGTCACAATGACGAGAGTGTAAGAGAAGGTATATAAGGAAAGGTGACAAAGAATTAAAATTGTTCACAAGGGCTTTAAAAGCCTTTCAGTGCCATAACCGTATAGTTATTGCACAAAGGAAGCATTTGGATGATTTTTTACGTGGTTGCATAATTGTATGACTGGAATGTGGACGTACCCAGCTGGAAGTATCCGAGGAACTTGGAATCATCTCCAGGCTTTGAAAATGATTCCAAGATGATGGTAATGTGAGTAGATGTTACAGAACAGGTCGCCTCCGAGTTACGACACCAAATGAGGACCAGTATTTGGCAGCTACTGCCAAAAGAAACAGTTGGAGCACAGCATCAGACCTGTCTCGTCAACTCTCTTCAGCTACCGGTACGACAGTTTCAAGGCAGACCGTGTACAGACGCTTAGGACACATTGGTCTACATGCTCATAGGCCTGTCAGATGTGTTCCACTTACCGCAACTCACTGTCGCCTGTGATTAACCTGGAGTAGAGAGCATGCATTGTGGACACCTCAACAGTGGTTTTGTGTGATGTTTTCTAACGAGTCCAGGTTTAGTTTGCAGTCTGATTCTCGCCGGACCTTAATATGGAGAGCGCCAGGTGCCCGTTACCACCAAGAGAACACCATTGAACGACACCGTTACGGTGGTGCAGGATGGCTCGTTTGGGGAGGAATTATTCTTGTTTCCTGAACTGACCTGCATGTTCAGAATGTAATAATGACAGGCCACATCTATCGGGATGTCATTCTGGAACAACATGTCCGTTTGTTTCGGGATGCCATGGGTGCTGAATTTCTGTTTATGGATGACAATGCCCGTCCTCACCGTGCAAACATTGTAGACGAATGCCTTCAATCAGAGAATATCACACGTATAGATTGGTCAGCATACTCACCGGACTTGAATCAAATAGAGCATGTGTGGAATATGCTTGGCTGACGAATTGAAGCTCGTCAACCCCCTCCCACCTGTCTACCGGAACTTCGGAGGGCATTGCTTGATGAGTGGTGTAATATTCCCCAAGATCAGATTGATAATTTGATACTCAGCATGCATAGGCATTGTAAGGCCTTTATTGCATCGTCCGGGAGACATACTCCGTATTAACCATCATACTAGCCATGTTATACTATTTTTTGTAAATAGGTTCTTTTTTGAAATTTGCTCCAGGGAGTAAAAATCATAATTTTTATTTATTATGCCAAACGTATAGCAACCATTTTGCTCTTTACCTTTTGTTTAATAAATTGACTTTACAAATATGTCAAATTTGTTTTGCTTCTGTCTCTTTCTTTGCCTGAACTTCATTATCCTTAACTTATGGACATGAGTGTATATGAGATGCGATTAAAAACTAATTTACTTACAGTTTATACAAGAATGTAAAAGCATAGTGAAAATTTGAATTATATAAGAATGACAAACCTTAATAACTTAGTAAGATTAATAATAGCAAAACACATGTGCATTTGAAATGATTATGATTATTTAGTAAAAAACATTACATTTATTTTATATTAAGAATGAGTTTGTGCTTAAGGTACCCGAACACGTCGAAATGACCAGAATTGATTAAAACACATATTTTTGTGTTTTTTATATTATTGAATAAAGCTATTTTCGTCTTTTCAAAATATACTTTGTTTTATTTCTACGCTAACTAGAGGCCAAATTACAATCAATTTTATAAAATTAGAAAACAAGAAAAATGGGTCTTTAATCTACCAGAAATGGGCATTTAAATTGCCCGAAATTTATCATGGTGAGTCGAATAACTCAAAATATTATGAATGTATATTTATCTATAAAACATTTTGAAAATACTTATTTTATACTTAATTTACTGAAATATTTATTTTTGCATGTATATTTTTAGAGTTATGGCCTGCTATTTAAATAATGATTTCATAAGGAATGTCACATTTTTCTCATAATATTCAATCGATCATCTCCAAAAATTTTTAAATTCGAATAACACATTAAAACTTTAGTACATTGCCTAGGTAATGCATTTAATTTGTTTTAGAAATACTTTCACTAATATAAGTTTATTCTTTTTTTTCTGTAATTGTTTTAAATTTATTCAAAAATATATTGCTGAATTTTCCTTTATAATTGTGATTTTTGTAAAATTTGAATATTTTTAAAAATATTGTAAGTTAAATATTAGCATTTATTGATATTGATTCCTAAAAAACATTTTATTATGCTTCTTTAAAAAAGAAAAAAGTATTTCGAACGTGTTCGGATACCTTAAAAAGGAATTATTTCTCGTGGTTAGCTAGAGTTAATAAGCATAGTAGGCTATAAATTAATACATGCAATACACGAAAAAATTATCAACTTCTGTATTTTTTCATTTTCAAGTTATTAAGGTTGTATCTTCTGTATGATATGCTATTGATAACTTGACAGAACTTTAAACAGACACGGATGTTTATTGAAACGTGAAACTTTTTAGACATAAATTTAGTATTTTGATAATAGATAATTATCATCCATCACTACATTATAAATTTGGTAAATGTTTGTTGTGTTAATTTTGTTAGGTAATGGGTTCAAGGACTAATACTTCTAAATATGTCCTCCCACTTTGTAGAAGAGCTGATGCACGTATCCGACCAAGTTCGAAATCGTGATTTTTCAAATGCGTGCAAACGAATAATTTTTTTTAGTATTTTTTTAGGGTCACTTAGATTAGAATACACCTATAACACTGATTGAAGCAAGTGACGGGCTCACGCGTCTTTTCTTCATCATGTCCTTTGGGTTCCTTGGGTCAAAATTAATGGCAACTCTTTTCCAACCAAATCCAAGAAGTGAAGTGTGAATGAAAGATGCAAATTAAAAGGCTTTTAAATATCTGAACTTAGAGTAAATGAGATGGCAATTTGTGACAGTTGATGGCAAGTAGTAGAGAAATGTTAATATAGTTCGTAGTTCAAGTTTGGATAGCGTTACGTGGCGGTGATTAGAAGTTATAATTGATAAAGTTATACAGAACCAAGGTGCATACCAGTGCACATAAGTAAATAGAAGATTGCCTTAAGGATATTAGCGATTGATTCTTCAGACTGCAACAAGGTAGGACTGACTATTTAATTTTAGAATCAGTGATTGTATTAGAATTGAATTTAGGTGATTCAGTTATTGATAGTGGTCCGATTTAGGTTAAGTCGTTGTTATCTATATATATTGTGTGCTGCGTATTTTGCCATCGTAGATTCCCTCGCATTAATTATTATAATTTAATTTATTATAAGTTTAAGTTGAAAATCTTAATAAAGATATATTAAGATAATGTTTCCTTCTAGTTCTTTCATTAACCCAACGCCTCTAGCTCACGCTGACACTCCGAGAGATATTTTTCCGAAGGGGGGATATCACAATCCTAATATTACAAGTAAAAAATATTTAAATGCAATATTTCGGCAAAAAATAAACATAGAATTATTTATTTTCCAAATATTCTTTTTTTATGAAAAATGCTTCAGTAATAATAACATTTTGTCTATATATAGCTCAGACCTCTGTACAGAGTCTCAACTAGAATTTTTGAGATATATAATCTAGAATGGGATTTATTCATATTTTAATACATCACAGTGGAGAAATTTTAACGAAAAAGCACTGATAATTATTTTAATTGATAGTAACTGTAAAAATAATGTGAATTTTTCAAAAGTCGTTGTTCAGGCTCTCTGGAAAATTCTTAGCTATATATAAGAAAAATAATGTTATTATAGAAGCACTTTTTGTAAAAGAAAAACGTTTTGATAAAAAGTAATTCTAAGTTAATTTTTTGCCCAAATATTGCATTTAAATATTTTTTTATTGTAATAATATTCTTAAAACAATTTTATACACGTATTCTAATCTAAGAGACATTAAATATTTAAAAAAACATTCGTTTGAACGCTTTTGTAAAATCAAGGTTTCGAACATAATCTGATACCTTAAAAAATCCTTGAGATTCAGTCCTCTCATTTCAGTTGAGTAGCAGTTCGGAGAGTAGGATGCTAGTTTGAGTGTCGGCCTGTTTACTTAGCCATGGATCAAAATCGTTAGATCATTTACCAATAGTCATCAAGTTCTTCAAAGAGTGACGTAAACTAACAATCTTCCAATCAAACAAGAGTATAGATAACTTGGAGGAAACTTTTTTAATAGTATAAGAACATATTTCATTGGAAGAATGAGAGCTTTTCTTTCTAGCGTAAAAAAATGCTTGTTGGATGCATGGAAGAATGAAGAATAAGGACAAGAAGTTTAAATAACTCTAGATATTTTTCTTAGCACTCAACGTTGGCAGGGAAACAAGCTAAATCAAAAGAAATTTTCAGCCTTCGCATTCCATGAGAGCGCAAATAAAACATCACCTCTATCTAAAAGAAGACACGACACATTCTTGAAGGTCTTTTTATTATCTGTTAATGAACTATCATCAAGAATAACAAAGGTTAGTGAAAAAGAAATATGCGTGAAGACTTGATTTAGAGTAAACTTCTTGCGGAATGCTTTACTTTGCATGATGCTCGTTCGACTGAGGACTGAAATTTCTACTCAGAAATTCATACCATTTCCGAAAAAGCGTTGTTTACAGGAATTGAGTAATTGATAAAAAAACAACTTTGATTAATTTACGAGGATTTCTATTCATAATCTCGAACCTGGATTAGGATTATTCTACCCTATTTTTCACTTCAAAATCACACAGATCGTACTCATAAATAAAAAGGACAGCTAATGAAAAGTGTATTTATTTAGGAATAATAAAATAAGCGTTAACTTTTTGATATATTAATAAAAGATTGTCTCAGATGTAACTTACTTCACTGTTTAAAGTGTAGATTAACACACATTAAATATACTTAGAGTTGTCAATATGATATTTTAAAATGTTTAATTCACATTACTCAATGTATTTAAAAATAAACGACTATTTTTATTATTATCTCTGATTTTTTTGAAAAAAAATAGGTTTCTCTTTTTCTAATACAGAATCCGAAGCTAGAAACAAAACTGTGAACAAAATTAATTTTTATCAATAAACCCTCCCCCCATTTTTCCGGAAAAACGAGTGTTATTATACAGCAAAATATCTTTAATATTAATTATTGTGTGGAATTAAAAAAATATTTTTGAAAAATGCAAACATGTACAGAATTTAAATTTTATTGAATCCATATATTTTCGAATTAAATAATGGTTAAGATGATTATGTTATATCTTTGTTTATACTAAGAATGAAATATGTATCTTAAAATAGTT